>JAJLVC010000002.1:600000-764561 GCA_030570175.1 Wenyingozyma methylovora | reverse complement strand
TATTAATTATATGTATTACTATAGGCATGATTTACTAACAATACTTGATATAGGATATGTATATATAGTAGGTAATATTTCACGTATGTGAATATATAATTATATAGATCTAATAGAGACTCAAGGAATATAGTTAAAAGATTATGATCTAAATTATATTGGAAACAGAACATATACTGATTATCAGGCAGTATATGGATCCACGAATGAGGTCGTGGCAAACAGTATCAGGTTGTTCCAATTGCTAGTTGAACCTCCTGACACTGATACTTTATTTATCATTTTTGAAATATACCTAATGATTATTCATATTATACTTCATTTGTAAGCAATCTAAAACATTGCATCTAACAAATAAAAACCTCTGAACGACAGTCTTCTTTCTATTTGACTTTAAACTTGAATTTAATTGCACAATTCCATTAATTGTATTCAGCAATTCTTAGCTTCATTTACCTATAGTTGTATCCAATTGCATCCAGCGAAACAACTCTATAGTTCTTATTCCGTTTTCCAGTTGTATCCATTTGTAATTAATCCATTGACAATGATTAAACCATTACAAAACAACATACGGACTTGATTCAGACTTGAAAAATATCAATAAAACAACTTTATCTTAAATTAATCTTGCAGTTGTTAACATTTATTAATAAGTTTCATCTTCTTCTGATTCAGTTGCAACCTATTATGTACAAGCGCATTCATAACTTGACTTAGTTCTTCATTTGCATATCATTTGCACATAATACAACTCAATTTGTCCTGAATGAAATTTCTTTGTTTACAAAACAGCACTTAGTTTCACTTAATCCTTTGTTGTAAACCGGTCATTAACGAACAACTCTCTTAGCATTCACATTTATAACGAATCAACCCTTAGTTTCATTAGCTTCGGCAACTGTAAACAATTTCAAACAAATCAATCTTGAACCTGAATGTTCAGACTTGTTCATTTCCACTATGACCCAAACCTTCTGTCTGCACTAGTCTCAGAGACATGGCTCTTATTGATCTGTATCGCTCTTCTCGAATTTTATATGCATTTAACTTATATTCCATTACTTCTTCTACATAAAACTATGTATGGTATTTCATTTTGCTATTGATCTTTTCATCCTCTCTAAATTTCAATGTTCATATTACAATTTCACACACATAAACCATTATAGCAACTAGGTTATTTGTTGATTAGCCAGCTGTTTCAGGAGCGTCTTCGTCACCTGCGCTTTCGATTTTTAGTTTGAATATCTCTATCAATTCTTTTTTACCATATATCAAGATTAACTTAATCCCCATTAATCTTGCCATCCTCCCTGAATTGTGTTCAATTCCTGCGTTGCTTCGTTCATTCTTTGGTAGAATATACACATGACTTAAATAAGAATACCTGGTTACTAACTGAGGTATCAATTTCAGAAACATACCAAATACAATCCACTGCCATTAGTCATTATATCCTTCTCAACTGTAGTGAAATCCACCACAAAATCACTATATTCTCCCAGGACTATATTTGGGATGAATGGATATTAATTCAATAATCTCGTCAACTCTTTCGAAAAGTGCATCTTCAAATACCTCATTGATACTTCAGTAATAATTCTGATTATAATTTTAATTCAACTGGGATAATATAACCAATATTGTTGAAGTTGAAGCTGGGTAAATCTGGAGAACCATCAGGGACTACAGTTTATAGGCCAACTTCTATAGTGGAAGCTAGATAGAAATGGCGACTATGAAGTACTCGTAGGTCTAATATATGTGAATGAACAATATCAAGGTGGTTAACCTACCACATATATTAGTACTAATGTATACTCAGTAAGTGAATATTAATAACAAGTTTATTAATTAGTTGGTTAGTTATATAAGATCTATAAATATACACAAGTACTTCAAGTAGAGAATTAACACCCCTTTATATAGACCGTTACCAATAGGAACTGAACTAGACTATACACTAGAATGTTCGAATTACATAATCAGAACTCATATAGTTCAACAAATATCACCGTTTAATTACCAGTATTCATGTTCCATGTACCTTATCAGCTTCTTGAAAATGATATAAAACTCAATTTCCTTCATTCGAAAGACTAAACAAAATACTTTTTTCTTCAATTCTAAAAGTCTTACTTACCATATCAACTCACTTTCACAAAAAGAAAAAATTTAATTTTCTGACTTTAAAAATAAACTTTACCTGTTCTAAATGAAGACAGAAGATTTTAACTTTTTCGACTAATGTTTTGATTTTTCAACCTTTGATCAACATTGCCAGTGAAATAACACAATAGCTCATTGATTTCTGTGAAAAAGAACATAAAAATTATTCATTTTTATGTTGATAAGAATAATCATTCATCGAAATATTGTCATAATATTCAAAAATATATATACTAGATAACCACTACTTAATTCAGCATGAAAACCTTCATCTATTGGATAATCTATTGATTTCACTCCAATTCTAGAATCTCTTAGTAAATTCATTCTAATATTTTATCATTTTTGATCTGTACCTAATGATTATTCATATTATACTTCATTTGTAAGCAATCTAAAACATTGCATCTAACAAATAAAAACCTCTGAACGACAGTCTTCTTTCTATTTGACTTTAAACTTGAATTTAATTGCACAATTCCATTAATTGTATTCAGCAATTCTTAGCTTCATTTACCTATAGTTGTATCCAATTGCATCCAGCAAACCAATTCTATAGCTCTTATTCCGTTTCCCAGTTGTATTCATTTGTAATTAATCCATTGACAATGATTAAACCATTACAAAACAACATACGGACTTGATTCAGACTTGAGAATATTAGTAAAACAACTTTAACTTAAATTAATTTTGCAGATGTTAACATTTATTAATAAGTTTCACCTTCTTCTGATTCAGTTGTCTGATTCAGTTGCAACCTATTATGTACAAGCGCATTCATAACTTGACTTAGTTCTTCATTTGCATATCATTTGCACATAATACAACTCAATTTGTCCTGAATGAAATTTCTTTGTTTACAAAACAGCACTTAGTTTCACTTAATCCTTTGTTGTAAACCGGTCATTAACGAACAAACTCTCTTAGCATTCACATTTTAACGAATCAACCCTTAGTTTCATTAGCTTCGGCAACTGTAAACAATTTTAAACAAATCAGTTTTGAACCTGAACGTTCAAACTTGTTTATTTCCGGTGTGACTTAAACATTCTGTCACAGTCTGCGCTAGTCTCAGACCAAAGAACCGCCAAAATTCTTGGAGTAATTACATTATCCTGATGGAGCTTTGAAGCATCCAGCAAACTCTGTTGTGAGTAGCTTGAATCTTCTACTTCACTTCCTATACTGAAGCAATCAATTCTCCAGATGGCACTCAATGGAAAGAGGCAATTGATAAAGAATTGCAGGCTCAATCCGACAATTCAACGTGGACCATTGTTGATCTTTCTCTAGGACGTCGTGCTATTGGCTGTAGATGGGTGTTTACAATAAAACCAACTACTCCACCCACATACAAAGCATGCTTAGTGGCCCAATGTTTTAGACAATTACATGGTATAGACTATCAGGAAACATTTAGTCCAGTCATCAGATATGATAGTATTAGAATTTTATTGGCTCTTTCTGCTCAATTCGGATTTATAATTCATCAGATGGATGTGTTGAAGTTGATTAACTCTGATAGTAATATTATCAGACATAATGGTGTAAAAATGTTAGTCACTAAATAAAATTTGTAATAACTAATTCTTAATAAAATATGTATTAAGTAATAATATAAAAAGATTAAAGAACCAGATATAAAAACTATATAATTTAATAAGACAAAGAACAAGGGGATTCTCCCCATATTATATAGCTATCTGAATTATACAGATCAGCCCATAAAATAATCATATGATCCAATAGTCAGGCCATTTTCAACGTATCATACGATAAATTAAAACATCCTGCATATGAATCATACCACCAAATTGTTGGACATGTTGGATGATCTCCAACACCCTACCATGAGCCAATCATGTACAAGCAATTCAACATTGAGAAACACCAATTTGACTTCTAAAATATGTCAGACGTGAGATATACTGTTGATATAGTATAGGTCTATAGTGCTACTAGCAATATCATTATAGTGCTCGTCGCCAAATGGAAGTTACATCGTATAATGTCATATAATATAATATCATGCAGTTATTAATTATATGCAGTACGATAGGCATTATTTACTAATAATATTTGATATAGAATATGTATATATAGTGGATAATATCTCACGTATGTGAATATATAATTATATAGATCTAATAGAGACTCAAGGAATATAGTTAAAAGATTATGATCTAAATTATATTGGAAACAGAACATATACTGAATATCAGGCAGTATATGGATCCACGAATGAGGTCGTGGCAAACAGTATCAGGTTGTTCTAATTGCTAGTTGAACCTCCTGACACTGATAAAATATTGGAACTTTTGCTTTCCCAAATTCTTAGTAAAGAGTGCTTTCATAAAATTTGTACCAACTGGAAGAAGTTTGAATAGACCTGCTGCTAATCTATCTCTGATGAAATGATATTTGATATCATTGTGTTTGGTCCTTTGATGAAGAGTTGGATGTGATGCCAATTCAATACAGCCATTGTTATCCTCAAAGATAACTGGAACCGAAGCAAACTTTACCTTAAGTTGATCCAGTAGTTGCGATAACCAGATTTCCTGAAAAGATACATAGTATATGAATCTTTTGATATCGGTAAATTGGTAATGACATTAATAAGAAAAATGAGAAGAACTGAAAAACTTAATTGAATCTAAAAAGTGTTGAAGTGAAAAAGTCAAACTACAGTTTAAAATCTAAGGATGTTTGAAAAGTTGAAGAGAAACAAAAATTAATTTGAGAAACAAAATGAAATTAATTTTACAGTAGTTAAGAATTGTTATTTGTGCTGTTGAGTTATCGGTTAAGAGGAATAATCAATCAATGATCTATCAAGGGATGACTAAAGTAATCACGTATAAGTTGATTAGAAAAAGAAATGTTTGATTTAAAGGGGTTTTTGAGCAAATTTCAAAGTGGTCATCACATGATCTAATGGTCAAGTGGAGAAATATATTTCAACTTACATGAACCAATAAAGTGAACAATAGTAAAGCGGTCATCTAATATTATTGAATAGTCATCCGATATTGATTCCCCCGCATCAAATAACACAAATTTGAGGGGATTAATCTGATTAATATGTGATTAAGTCATTCAAACATGAAATTACTTAGGATTAAAGTTAAATTAATTAATTTTCAAGATGATTTGAATGAATATAAAAGGAGAGGAATTCCCCCTTGTATAACCACATAGTGAATAACTAATATATAGTTCACTAAGGAGAATTACAATAAATTTTACTTGCAATATTTACACACTTTTTCATTTCCTCTTTAACAGCGTCAACAAGTGCCATATATTCAGCTTCAGTAGATGATAGAGCAACAGTAGGTTATTTCTTGGATCGCCAAGTGATTGGACCATTAGCTAACATCAAAATATACCCAGTAACAGACTTTCTACCATCCTTGTCTCCAGCCCAATCAGCATCAGAAAAACCAACAAGATCAAACGATTGAGCCTTAGAGTAAGTTATACCATAATCAATAGTTCCTTTCAAGTACCTAATAAGATGTTTAGCAGCTTTAAGATGAACTTCCTTTGGCTCCTTAAGATATCTACTCAAGGTTTTAACAGCATAAGATATATCTGGTCTGACAGTGTTAGAAGCAAACAACAGCTTCCCTACCATGCTCCTATACACGGTAGGATCAGATAATGGAGCATCTGAAGCAGCCAGAGAGAAGTCAGTACCAGCAAAACATGGAGTGGAGACAGCATTACCATCGGTTAAACAAAAAGATTGAAGAAGAGCAGCAGTATATTTCTTGAGCGAGAGAGAAGTACCAGAAGAACGTTGAACAATTTCCATGCCTAAGAATTTTTCAGCCAGACCAAGATCTTTCATGTGAAAATGTAAAGATAATAACTGCTTTGTAGCAGCAATAGCACCCGAAGAAGCAGAGAGAATTAACAGATCATCAACATACAGAGCAACCAAGACCATAGAGCCACCAAAATTCTTGGAGTAAATGCAATATTCAGATGGAGCTTTAGAGTAACCAGCAGATTCAAGAACAGCAGTGATTTTTTGATTCCAGCATAACGGAGCTTGTTTTAAACCATACAAGCTTTTATTCAAACGACAGACCTTAGAAGATTGACCATCAACAACACAACCAGGAGGCTGTACCATGTAAATTTCCTCAAGAAGATCGCCATTTAAGAAAGCAGTAGTGACATCCATCTGATGAATGGACAAATTGAACTGAGCAGCAAGAGCCAAGAGAATGCGGTTACTATTATATCTAACAACTGGAGAGAAAGTTTCTTCATAACTTAAACCATGGACCTGTCTAAAACCCTGAGCAACCAGGCGAGCTTTATAAACTGAAGTTGAAACATGAGATTTGATGGTGAAAACCCAGCGGCAGCCAATAGCACGACGATTAGCAGGCAAGTCACATAAAGTCCAAGTGGAATTCTTCATTTGAGACTCTATTTTTTTATCAATCAAAATCAAAATATTCTCATAATATTCAAATATATATATACTAGATAACCACTACTTAATTCAGCATGAAAACCTTCATCCATTGAATAATTATTGAATTCAATCCAACCTTAGAATCTCTTAGCAAATTCATTGTAATACTTTATCATTTTTGCAATATACCTAATAATTATTCATATTGTATTTCTTATTTGTATGTAAAATATTATGGGGATGATATCTTGATAAATGATTATTCATACTAACATAAAAACCTAAAGTTTTATGTGCTTTTACACTCACTATGTTCTTACTCCAATCTCAAAACCAGATAGCTAGAAAATATTTCTTTCAAATAAAGATTGTGTTAATTGTATTCCACAGAATCTTGATTGGTCATTGAGAGTATTGTTTTATTCAGCATCCAACTAAAATAGGTACTTGAGGTCAGTTGATAAAATCAGGGTTGAGGAATACATCCACCATAAAAATCTTGTTGAGTAGTATCAGTTTTATTCTATGACACCTATGTAACTGAATGAAATATGGATTTATGTAATTATAAAGATCTTAGTAATATAGTTAAGAATGATCTGAATCATATTAGAAACAGAGCTTATATATATGCCTCATTAGTCGTATATGGTGTTGTAGTCTCATCTTGAGCAACTTCACAGTACCTGATTAATCCTTGATAAATTAAATATATTCACCAAAATATATATATATATATATAAATCCTTGATTAAAAAGAAGGTTGTCTAGATAGAAGAAGTTCTCCAAGCTCCTTATATATAAATGACAACAGAATGCAGAATAGGCTATTCACTAATAGCAATCTTAAAATCAAGTAAAAGTAAATAGTTAGTTAGTTGACTTGAGGATTTGAACCTCGAACTCCTCGGAATTACCTCGTAGTTCAGATCCAGGGCTACTCACAACCTATGGATGAATCCACGATATGAGGACGTGGCAAACAGCATCAAAAACAATAAAATAACGTGTATCATTTGGTTCTTTTTGGGAAATTATTGATGTTTATGTTTTGATTTTAGTGTAAAATGACGATGAGTTACACTGTTTATATATACATATATATATATATGAGTATATGTTGCGTTGATATTTGGGTGGACTCTTATGCTAGACAAGTCGATTGAGGCAGCATCTGCCACGTATACCTCAAATTGTTAGAGGAAAAATCTGGAGAATCATCAGAATCTCCAGTCTATAGACCAATTTCTGTACTGCAATCTAGACAGGAATGCTACTTAGCAAGTACTCATAGGTCTAGTATATGTGGATGAACAATACGAATGTATTGTGCTGCTTGTTCAGTGGATTACCCATTTATAATTCTCGTAGTTCAACACTAAGTATCATGGTCTATCAAAATATTGGTTTGAATGAATGATACCATTTTGATCAACATTAATACCATTTCTTGTAATCTCTTATAGCCATATATATCTTTTGCTTATTTGTTATTTTGAAGACTTCAGTACATGCTAGTAGAATCACCGGATTCTCATAATCTTCTTGGAAATGGTTGGTACCTTTTATCAATTTTCAAAATCTTGTGTCACGTGATGTTCGAGCTAAGCAGATAAAATTTCGAATTTTTCAGGTGTGAAGAACTAGTTCTCACATGAAGAGCGAAGCGACTATTATGAGGCGGGCAGCCTTGCTTCGGAACTAAGGATAATAGCAATCAAGTATATATCCGAGATAGGATATAAGTTAAGGTCCTGGGCACAGCCTGGATGAGGGGAAGCTAATATATAAAGAGAGTTGTTTCACGAGAAGCTCCCCTTGATGAATATATACGTGTAGGGAGGTAAGGCGGGATATACGTATTCTATATACTATTAATATATACCGAGAATTATTACAATCGACGCTATCTAGCTGACTTAGCAAGTGAGATCTTTACATCAGGTATGAATTCTCTCTATAGCTCAGCTGGAAGAGCATAAGACTGTAATTGTTTCATTGACATCTTAGGGTCCCTGGTTCGATCCCGGGTGGGGAGATTTTTTTCATTTTATAAAACTATATTTTTGTCACTTGTTATTACTCACAAAGCGATAAAACAGCTTCACTTAGATATTCATCGGGAAATAGTAATAAAGAGAAGTCAAAGTATGGACATAAAATGTGGCTCTCTCAGCAAAATAAAAGGATCTAAGCTCGAAAGAGTGCGTTGAATCCTGATGAATCAGAATTGAATGAAACCAGTGAAAATCAAATCAATAATGCCGTTTTGTAGATCTGTAGTGGAGTGCATTCTTGCTAGTGATGATGTAAAACAGTGAGATATGGTTTACCAGCTTGAAAATTAATATACAACTTTATCCAAAAAATTAAAAAATTGATTTCATATACCATGAATTATTCAATATATTACACCTATTAGTGGAGTGCTAAGATACTGCAAAAATTTATTTTAGATTTCAGCTACTGTTATAACAACTTCTAATTTTTCCAAAAGTTAGTTAGTATCAGTAAACTTCATGGTTCAGTGAGCAGCAAATAGCAATACCCCCAGCCAAGAGTAAAATCAATTTCTATTTTCAAAATAGTTTGGTTAATACACGAACATATTCTGATTTTCCAGAGCTGTGAAAGAGAAAAAAAATTCAGCCAGTTTGATTTTCAAAGTTACCTACCAAAGGAGAGGATACGACATAGAAAGCCCTTTACTGTTTCATTGCAGATTTCATAACTCTATAGTATTGCACTACTTTAACTTCAAGTTATTTATCTCATCTTATTTGATTAATTACTCGCTTGGGATATTAGATTACGTGATATTTAGTTTTATTGTTCTTAGTACTATTATTATCATTATCAATTTATAGTCTGTCAATCTTCTATTTCAGGTTGCTTTTACTATCAATACAATCACTTATTACTTCAATTAGCTTGATTAAAATCACATTTGACGTTTATTTGGTTACATATTTGAAAAACATCAGATTTCACCCCCTTTAAATTATCCCATTTTTTTAATTTGACAGAAAATAGAATTATCATGAGTTCAAATGGAGTTTCAAAAGAATTTAGATTGGTAGTTGTTGGCCCTCCGGTTGTTGGTAAATCTGCACTAACAATCAGACTAACACAATCTGATTTTGCCAATGAATATGATCCAACAATCGAAGATTCATATAGACATCATTGTGAAATCAATGGTACAAGTGCATTTTTAGATATTTTAGATACTGCAGGCCAAGAAGAGTACTCTTCAATGCGTGATTTGTACATGAAAACAGGTGAAGGATTCTTATTAGTCTTCAGTTTGGTCGACCAAAATTCATTCGAAGAGATCTCAACATTTTATAATCAAATCATGAGAGTTAAAGGTGAATCCGTTGACTTTGTACCAATGATTTTAGTTGGTAACAAGAGTGATTTAATTGGGGAAAGACAAGTTTCAAAAGATGAAGCTGTTGCGTTGGCCAAAAAAATTGGATGTGCTTATATTGAAACATCCGCAAAATTAAGCACTAATGTCATCGAGGCATTCCATGGATTAGTCAAAATTATTATGAGACATGGTATTCAAGGTGCAGGATTACAAGGAACAATTTATCCAAGCCCAGAAGATGAGTTATTGAATGAAGAAAAAACTACAGCAGAATCAAGTAATATTGGCAGTGATAAATCTAAGAGTGGAAATCAAGCTAAGAAGGCAAATAAGGCATCTAACGCCGGCGTTGGAACTGCCAATGGTACTGGTTCAAATAAAACCACATCTGCTGCTCCTAAAGAGTCTAGCGGCGGATGCTGTGTAATTGTATAAATGAAAATTTATAGCTACTGATTCAATATGTATTCGTAAAGAAAAAATGAATATTTAGTATTAAATTTTCACGTTCTAATTATGCGTAACTTTCAATTTACTCTCAGACTAGAGAAGATTGATTAACATTCGTAATATGAAAATTAAAAGATAGCTTATTTTTTAAGAAAACAAAACAAAACAAAAAAAAACAAAAACTAGTATAGTGAAATAAACAAACATAATTTCAAGTCACCAATTAAGAATATATAAATATAGCTATCGTGCATACTATAATTGGAAGGAAAATTCAAAAAAATAAACATAAAGTCAAACTAAACAATTCAAAACAATAATTATTGAGAATGCTCCTAAATCTCACTTACACCTTTGCTCACATCTCATTTATGGATTTATAAACAATTGGTAACCATAATCTCTTCGTTTTACCTTCAGCAACGATTATAAAGCTTCAGCTTGAGCTTTAACTTCTTCGTTTAAATCAGCAACAACATCTGGGATAGTAGTTGATGTACTTTCCTTGATTTCAGTTGGGACAGTTGTTGGAACAGAAGGTAATTCAGTGGTAGTAGTCTTGGATTCAGCAGTAACTGGAGTAGTGGTTGGAACAACTGGACTTTCACCAACGGTGCTACCAGCAGTTCTGGTTGGGAATTTGGATTTGACGAATTTAGATAATGGGCCTAATTTAACTTCAGCTTTTTCTAAATATGGAGTAGCATTCTTCTTTGCGATTTGTTGATATTCATAAGCTTTGTCTTTGGCAACTTTGGAATATTTGACAACAGCTTCATCAATTTCCTTTTGATTCTTGAGATAAACAACTGGAACAGTAAAGGCAATGATCGTAGAGACAAAGGCAATTGTCCATAATGAGAACCATGAGGTAAATTTATATAAGATATAAGCAACACAACCGGCTTTGAAAGTGGATTCAATATCCTTTGAGTATAAAAGTTCTTGAACGTAAACTTCAAAGTTTTTGATAGCAGTAGCAACATGGGAAGCGTAAGTTTCAGCATAAGTACCAACTGTGGTCTTATATGCTGGCTTGAAACGAGTAACGAAACCAACACCAGTGAAAGTTTTACCTAAATATTCAGCAACAGCAGAAACTAAACAATTCTCTTTGTTAGTATATGAAAGACTAAAGGGTCTGAATTAATTGATAGTTGCTTTAAAATTTAGCTATCATAAGAGTCCATCAAAAATACGTTCACTCATCTATTGTATGTAAGGTCCATTGCCTCCAATGATAAGTTATCCTAGGAATCATTTCAGTGAATAATTGGATCGTGCGACCTTGATGGAATTATATGAAACTAAGCCTACCAAGCTTGAAAAAGACGAGCTCGGAAAGTACAGCAGCCAGCAAATCACATAAAAACTGATAAGAATTGAGCTGAAAGCTCAAGTAATTTTGCTATGAAGGCAATTATCAATCAATTGAGAGAGTAGATTAAAAAATGAACTATACATACCACCTAATGCTAAAGCAGAAAAGTAAAATACAACAGTGAAAACATTGAAAAACTTGACAGTTAATAAGGTGGCAACAATACCACCGAATACTTTTCCTGATTTGGCTGGATCAGTCCAGGTTAATAAATTTGAGCTTTGTTTAGTCATACAAGCACCACCACAACAAGACATTATTAGTATTGTATAATATGTAATTGATTATATTATGATAGATATATCTAAATTAATTTAAGGTGAACAAGGAGACAGTGTCGGAAGATGAAACAGAGTTTAATTTATTTTTTTGATCTCTTTCACATTTTTTTATCAAATTTTTTTGATTTGGTTTTTTCACTTCACGTTTTTTAATAAGGCGGGCAGGGTCAGCTATTAGAGATTAACGATTAGAGATCAGGTATTAGAGTTGAATTATAGAGTAGTTAATTGTATTTTTTAAAATGTATATATCTATATAAGAAGCGTTCATGCTAATGGTAACGATGATATTGGGAGCTCTGTTGTTGCATGTGTTGTGGCAGATGCTGCTGGTATTGCACTGCTTGAGGCAATACGCTTTGATTTGTATGTTGTTTATGTGGTTGGATCTGTTGTTGTCGTCTCTGTTGCGGTTGTTGTTGCTGCTGTAGCTGAGATTGTTGTTTCAGTTCTTTCAACTTGTTTATTGCTTTGTTGTAGCCTCTAGCAGAACTTCTTTCATAGTAAGCTTTTGCCCTATTCAAACTGATAGGAACACCAAACCCTTGTTCAAAACATAAGCCAACCATGTATTCAGCTTCTGCCAATTGTCCATCATCGGCTGCTTTCTTCATCCATAAAAAGCCTTGTTCTGGATCTTTCTTCAAAATATCAGGCTCAGCACCTGATCCAAACCATTTAGCTAATCCCATAGCAGCGAAAACATGATCATTCTCAGCGGCTTTTGAATACCAGTAAATAGATCTAGCAGCATTTGTTTTCATTGGCTGTTGATTTTTCATATAACTTGACTCTTTATCTTGCTTAAAATCAGTTGTAGGGAAGTAACCATGTGCATAGAAAAATCCTAAGACAGCTTGTGATTCTTTATGTCCAATTTTTGCAGATTCTAAATAGTAAAATAATGCCTTCTTGATATTTCTGAAAACACCTAATTGCTTCATTTGATTAATGGTGTTTCTAGTCTTCGATGATTCATTGTTAAGCATCAATGTTATTAAATCGGTTTGATGTAATTTTGCCAATGTATATAATGCCCCAATTGAGTTATTGAACGATCTAGCTGAAATCAATGGATCACGCCCCATGACATTTGCATCTTTAAGTACTTCAACAGCCTTTTCATGCCAATATATTGAACTTTTAACATCAGGATTTGGTAAGTTAGTTCCTGCAAATGCAAACATACCCAATTGACACATTGCTGATGGATCTCCTAACTTTGCAGCTCTAGTAAAATATTGATAAGCTAGTTCAACATTTTTCTTTGTTCCCACACCAACTTCAAGACAACATGCTACTCTATAATAAGCAACTGGATCTTCTTGTTTAGATGCCGCGTCTAAAAAGAATTTGTAACCTTTGACTTCATCCTTACGTATAATGCCTGGATGAATACCACCAGAGAAAATATCACCTAAATAAAGTCTAGCCCTTGTAACATTAGGTGCAATGGAAATGATCTTTAATAGTACTTTCACACTTGTAGTTAAAAATTGTTCTCTTTCTTGACTTAAATTCTTAAAAGGTATTGGCCTTTTACGTAGTTTACCATCAATTGACATATTTGATATAACCTGAGATCTAGCCAGCGTTTCAAGTAACATAATAGCCCAATCAAATTGAATTTCAGGGGTGAAATTTTTATAATCATTAAATGCTCTTTCTCTAGCTAACATAAATCTCTTTCTGACAGCTTCTAATGATTCCTCAGATTTAGTTGGAAGAATTGGTTCAATAACACCATTTTCTAATCTTCTAGCAGTGACACCATCAACATTGATCTTCTTCATCATTGGTCTTGCAATAGGTTTCTTTACTGGTAAATCAGGCATTGTCGGTCTTTGCTCTAACTTTTCTGAATTTGAACTCAAAGGTGGTTGTTGGGGAAGAGGTTGCAATGATGGTTCTTGTTGAGGTAACGATCTCAAGTCATCTTCATTGCCATTTTGCCATTGTTGTGATGTTTTTGAAGTATACAGTTGATCATCATCATCATCACTACCAGTAAATCTTTGTGTTGGTCTTGGTTGAACATTTGTTCGTTGAAATGACTTCTCTCTTATATTCACACCAGCAGACATAGTCGCAGCTTGAGGTTTATATACTCTCTGTGGAGGTTGAGATGGCAGTTCATCTTCATCTTCATCATGATCAACTACAAACTTTTGCGTAGGTCTTTTTTGAAGAGGTTGACGTTGAAAGAAATCCTGTTGTTGACTGGTTGATGAACCCATGGAATCAGTGTTTAGTTCTTCTTCTGTTTCTTCCACTAATGGAGGAGGTAACTTTCTTTTAAGTTTAAGATTCAAAGGTGGACTGGTAGGATCGTTCTGTTGTTGCTTTTTCGACTTTTTCATTGAAGGTTCTTTAATTGGAGTGTTAACATGATTCATTTGAAATCCTGCTTTTTCAAAACCAGTACGATAAATCGATCCCGAGTAAGTCAAAGTACCCTGTTGTTCTAGTTCTGCATAAGAGGGAGGTGGATCTTCACCTTCATCTTCACCATATTCATCAATGTCAAAATCATAAACATCATCCTCATTACCAGTTGATGCTGGAATTAAAGAATTCTCGCTTGTCCTCTTCGATTCTGGTTCCGTTACTTTCAGAAATGAGTTAACAACTGGACTATTTGAGCTTGATCTTTGTGTTGCTGAAGGAGGTGGAGGAAGTGGAGGAGCAATTTCAGATGAATTATTAGTTTGTGGTTGATCTACAGAAATGCTCTTTATGGATGAAGCAGAAGAAGATACATTAAATGACGTAGCTTTTGGTGTGGTAGCAGGTGAAATAGAGCTTTGTAATTCTTGACGAGCAAGCACCTTTTCTAATTGTTGGATTTTTTCCTCAAGCATATTGATTCTATCCTTTTCTGATGAATTTTGACCTGTAACATCAGGTCTTGAGCTGGTACTAGCATTAAAATCAGGCTCTTCTGCGTAAACTGAAGATGAAGAACGGGAAGACTCTTGTGATAATGGTGCTTGCAAAGCATTAGAAGCGACAGGAGGTGGTATGGGTGCAGAAGCAGCAGCAGCAGCAAAAGAAGAAGAAGAAGATAATTGTCTCGTTGAAGCTACATGATTGTTTAAAAATGGAGACTTCTGTGCTGATGGTGCTCCAGTTTCGGCCTGAACATAATTTTGATGATCTTGCACATAATACTGTTCCTCATAGTATTGTTGTTGAGGCTGTTGAAGTGGTTGTTGATTTTGTAATTGTTGTGGTTGCTGTTGATAATCATTTTGTTGATAAACAGGATATTGAGCACTTTGAGGCGGAGCTTGATTCTTGTATTGTTGAGGAGGTCTCGCACGTTGCTGAACCCCAGCAGGAGAATGGGTTTGATAATGTTGCTGCTGCTGTGGAGGCTGATATGGCTGCTGTACATGATGATTATAATAACCTTGCTGCGGTGGATGATATTGCTGATGGTGATGCTGTTGTTGCTGTTGTTGTGAAGGGTATGCATTCATCTGAGAGCTATTATTATTGTTATTCATCGAATTCAGCCCACCCAAATCATCATTCAGCAGATTATTACGTGCTGATACCTTATTGCTTATATAAGGCTTCTTGATTTGTTTGGTTGGAAGCATTGCAGTATGCCCATACTGTTGTGAGACGTCGAATTTATTCTGATTCATATTCGGATACATTTTGAGTTAAGCGCGTTGTAAGTAAGCCGATTGATTTAGCTGATAAAATGTTCTTATTTGACTATATCTAGAAGCCTTTATGACTGTGCTATGTAATTTAGCTATGTTTCTATGAAAGTATTTCTAGAAGTGGAAAAGGGCCTCAGCTGTATTCCATATCCATACGCGTGCACTCTCATACACATTCAGTTCTCAATCTGGTTTACACCAGATTGAAAAAAACTCAGCTGGTGTACCTATGCGGAAAAAATAAACAGAATTCAAATTCTCAGTTAAATTAATTTTCGTTTTGATTGTCTCCTATCTTTGTAGAATAGGAGAGCTCTTAGTTCATTATACTCTAGATTGTACTATAGATTACTGTACCAGGGTACATATACTGATTAAATACGTCATCTACCTACAATGGTCTACGAATCTTTACCCCCTCGCAATAAGTCACAGAGACTAGTAGAGAAGGCTGTAAGACAAAAGCAACAGCAGGATGAACAAGAATCTAATTCTAACAACGCTGAACGCATGCAACCGAAAATGATTCTGAAACCTACAGTCACAGATATATACCCTGGTCTGAATGAAATCACTGATGCATTTCAAGCTTTCCCATATGATTTAATTAGATACTTCACTTTATTGAAAGAAATCGACGCAAAATGTGTTAATACAGTACCATATTTAAGAGCTTATATTATGAGATTCCTGCAAATGAAGAAAACACATCCAAAAAGAGACTTATTGTTAGCCAAGATTAGAGAGCTTATCAAAGAATTAATGCCATGCTTAGAAGAGAAGATGCACGTAGCTACAATCGCTTCAGATACCGTTAACAAGCACATTAGAAGGATCAATCAATCATATGACATTGTAATCAATCATGAAATTCCAGAGATAGTAAGAATCGGACCCTTAGATCACCCTGCAATGTCTTCAATTTCAATCACAGAACCAAAATCTGCCCAATCTCAAAGATCCGAATCAAGAAGAGAAGCACTGGCTGCTAAGAAAGCTCTAAACGGATCTACCGATGATAATGCTGATAGTAACCATGGAACTCCAGCACCAAGTGGAAATGGTGCTAGTGCTAACACATCCTCGAGTAGGAAGGCTAAGAGTTCATCTAATGCAAAGAAAGAAAACGCATCTTCAGCTAATAGCGCAAATTCTTCAAACAGTGCATCTAGTTCCTCTTCAAAGAAAAGAAAACAAGTTAATGAGTCTCCAGACAATGAAGAATCTAGAAATGGTACACCATCTGCGAATAATGGAAGTGCTAGTTCGAGTAAGAGAAAACAATCAAAACCCAAGAAGGAAAAACCTAAAAAGACAAGCGATGAGAGCGCCAATGGTAACAACGGTACCGGCAACAATGCAAGCAATGGTAGCAATTCATCCTCATCTAATTATTCTCAATCAACTAATGGTGACTCGAAGAATACTAGCCATTCTAACACGTCGAATGGAGGCCCTAATACTAACTCATTAGGCTCACATTCAACAAATAGATCGAATAAGATTAACGCCGTTGCTAATGAGCCGTCCACCCCACCTTCAGGGTTTGAATCAGAACCAGTTTATTGTTATTGTCAGCAAGTCTCTTACGGAGAGATGGTTGGTTGTGATGGTAGCCACTGTGAGCGCGAGTGGTTCCATTTACCATGTACTGGTCTGAAAGAGCTTCCGCGTGGTGAATGGTACTGTGACGATTGTAAATCCAAGAGAAAGCGTTAGTATATATAGACATATCAACGATGATCATACAGCTACCTCTATCACACACAGACTCTCACACACTATCTATATCGTACATAAATGCTATTCAAATATAGAAATAGTTAATTCTAAAATTCCAAATTAATTTGTACACACAAAATTTCTCGCTCTTTTCTTGATGGCAAAAACAAACAGTCTTTTGCCAGTGAAGAAAGGTAATAATAGCTGTAGTAAAGTTGAACCAAATTTAGCAATTGCAGTTGAACTGGAACCACACATATAGTTGCACAAACGATGGCACCGGTCACTTCGAATCAATCGTCTAATTTATTGAATACTACTGTATCAGTGGCTCCTCTGGTATTATTATCAGTGGTTGATCATTACGAACGTAGTACATCTGGATCATCAAACGCTTCAGGCGCTTCTTCTTCCAAAAGAGTCTTGGGTGTTATACTAGGTGACACATCAAAGAAGAATACAATCAAAGTAACCAACTCATTTGCTATCCCATACGAAGAAGATGAAAAAAATCCTGATATTTGGTTCCTTGATCATAATTTTATAGATTCAATGCTTGAAATGTTCAAGAAAATTAATGCAAAGGAAAAACTGGTTGGATGGTATCATTCCGGTCCCAAGTTAAAGTCATCTGATTTACAAATAAATGAAATCTTCAAGAAGTTTACTCCAAACCCTTTATTGTTAATTGTTGACGTCAATTCATCCGATTCAATTGATATCCCTACAGATTCTTATCTTGCCATTGAAGAAATCAAAGATGATGGTTCATCAAGTGAAAAAACATTCATTCATTTACCTTCCATTATAAAGGCAGAAGAGGCTGAAGAAATTGGTGTTGAACATTTATTGAGAGATATTAGAGATCAAGCCTGTGGTAATTTATCAATAAGATTGACAAATAATTTCAAGTCACTGAAGTCATTAAACGAAAGATTAGTCAATATAGAAAACTACTTAAGGAGAATAATAGAAAATGAATTACCAATTAACAACATTATATTAGGAAAATTACAAGATATCTTTAATTTATTACCAAACTTAACAGGATTTACAAATCAAGACTCAGTAACTGATAAATCTCAACAATTATCACAAGCTTTTAACATAAAGACCAACGACGAATTAATGGTTTTGTATGTTAGTAGTTTGGTGAGATCAATCATTGCATTCCATGATC
Source organism: Wenyingozyma methylovora (assembly GCA_030570175.1). NCBI lineage: Eukaryota > Fungi > Ascomycota > Pichiomycetes > Pichiales > Pichiaceae > Wenyingozyma > Wenyingozyma methylovora. The sequence continues at coordinate 745,890 of JAJLVC010000002.1, read as the reverse complement.
TTATTGATAATAAAATCAAAAATAAAGAATTAAGTGAAAAGGAAAGTAAAAAAACTGATGTCAAGGAAGAGTCTGAATCTAAGGAAGAAGAGAGCGAAGAGAAGAAATAAGTATCCAATTGAGCAATCTATTCTCTACATAGATACATAGATAACAGGTAGACAAATAAATAAATTAAATTAAATTAAATTATAATCATCTCAACAACGTAGCCAGTCCTTCATAGTCCTCAGTAAATAAAAATTTGTTACCCGCCCACTTCTGAAAATCATGAAAAAAAAGGTGGTCAGGATGTGAAGTAAATCAGTATATGCAATACGTGCACTGCTATTGGAGTGTATAATATATACATCTTCAGATAAGACTTGCCCAAGGTCTATTCTTAGCTACAAACTTAGCATAATATATAGAAGGAGTGATAATTTGAGCTTTGAAAATGTGGAAATCTGGGGCCACTAAAACAACGGCGATGAAGCCGTTTTTCTTCACCAACAATATAAGGGCTTCCAGCAGAAATACCAATTACCCAAGTTCATTGACAAGTGGGAAAGTAAGTTCCAGCTCGAGATCATTATACTACTACTCAAACACTATTATAAAGCGATCAGCTGTCTCATTTATAGACAACAAAAAAGCATCATTTCCATCTAATGCACGTAATAATAATAATTTACAATTCACATCAAACTATAGAATATTAAATATTGACTCAATAAACTCAAGAGATTACTCAACCTCGACTACATTATCAGCTACCAATACCACATCTGCAAATAGTTCCTCTAGCTCTGAAAGTATGATCGAAAAAGTTGCTAAAAAGACTTTAGTTTGTCATCCAACTTCAAATCCCGAAGCTTCTGTCGTAAAAGAGAACGAACCAGATACATCTTCACATATACCTTTTGAAGTTAAATCAAAGAAACAAAATAACACAAGCCAATTATCAGTTTTACAGTCTGTACTAAAGGGCGAAAAGAAGTCATTCAAACAACTAAGTGATCCTTATTTAGCTTTAACAAAACCACACTTAACTTTCCTTATAATGTTATCATCAACTTGTTCATACGCACTCGCTCCTCATTCTGCAAGCATAACAGAATTTATATTTTTGACAACAGGTACATTATTGGCTTCTGGTGCGGCTAATGCCATTAATATGGCCCGTGAACCTAATTTCGATAAACAAATGGTACGGACTTCTGCTAGGCCCGTTGTTCGTGGGTTAGTCACTCCCAAAGAAGCGTTTGGATTTGCCGCTTTAACTGGTACTCTAGGCTGCACTATGCTTTACTATGGAGTCAATCCAGTTGTTGCAGGCTTAGGTGCTTTGAATGTCGTTCTTTATTCATGGCTTTACACTTCTTTGAAAAGAAAATCAATTTTGAATACCTGGGTGGGTGCGGTTGTAGGAGCAATTCCACCTTTAATGGGTTGGGCTGCATGCTCTTCATTATCTGATCCAGGGGCTTGGTGTCTCGCTGCTTTCTTATACGCTTGGCAATTCCCACATTTCAACACTTTAAGTCATAACATTAAGGATGAATATAAAAAGGCAGGATATGTTATGACTGCTTTCGTTAATCCAAAATTAAACGCTAGAGTTGCTTTAAGATACTCCATCTTGATGTTCCCAATTTGTTTTGGTATGTGTTACTATGGAGTGACAGATTACTATTTCATGTTAGATTCTTCAATTTTAAATGGCTGGATGACCTATATGGCCTTCAAATTCTGGTACCAACAAAAGCAAAATTATTCAGCTAAAGTAATTGCAAGTGGCGGGCCATCCTCTGAAGCTATTACAACGGCCAATCTATATGCAAGGAAGACTTTTTACTGTTCAGTTTGGCAATTACCTGTTGTTTTGGCATTAGCAATGCTGCATAAGAAAGGTCAATGGGATAGATTCTTCAACAATTCTAATGATGAAGCTCTAGCTGCTTGATCTCAACATATTTCTTGTATATATATACTTAACTAACTATAAATAATTACAAATATCATTCATCTCTATTCATCATATATATCAATCAATCTTAATAAAATCATAAGCTGGTAAAATGCAGCCGCGCGCCATAAAAATTTAAATGTTAGCAAAAAAGGTTATATTAATAAACAGAGAGTAAATCAAATCAGATATATAATCAGATCACTTCTCTCTTTACAAAAGAAGTTAAAATCGCATTTACTTATAACGATACGAGTATCATTATGTACTTACCGGATCTAGTACCTAGAGATGCTCATAATATCTGGATGACCCAATCGTCAAGTCATTCCATTAATAAAAACCCACCTCTTAGTCGACAACAACAGCAGCAACAACAACAACAACAACAACAACAGCAACAAAATCAAACAAACCAAACAGAACTAAATCAGCGATCCTCAGTTTATGCGCCACCTTTATCTTCATACTTAGCTGCATTTTCTGGTCCAATGAGGTCCACATCGTCCTCTCAAGATATATTGAGCATGCCTAATTCATCAACACATAACCGAACACTTGATTACATTTCAATGGAAATGGCAGATAATCTTTATTATTTGAAAAATTTAAGTTACACAGGTTATAGCTACTTGAAGCCTATAGGAATAGATAAAACTATGAAGCAAATGATAATGAGTAAGGAAATTGAAGATTACCCCAATGGCTCAGCGGACGATGACGAGGAAGAAGAAGGCGATGGAATTATCCCTGATAATGATGAAATTTCAAATGAGTTCCCTAACAATGGAAATTTAGGAATCACAGAAAATATACTCTCCGAAAGATCAGCAAGTTTCTCAAGTGGAATGGAGACAAGTCTTGAATATCAACAACGACAACAACAACAGCAACAGAGTACAGAAGTAGACTTGGATGCAGACATACCCGATGGAGATGATCTTATTCTGAACTATGCAGAGGATGATCAGGATGATGATGATGATAATGATGATGATAACGTTGATGAAGAGATTGACGAGCCTATCTCGAGAAGGATGGATGACGACCAGAATACGCTTGGAAACGAAGACGATGAGGCATTCATGGCTGCTGAAGAATATCAAGATGATCATAGTATATCAATGGATTCGACATCTCATGAGATAGACTTGGGTAACAACAGTGGAATAATTAATGGTACTGCTAATAGTGCAACAGGTGTAGCTCTTAACTCATCTCTTTCTGGGATCAGCTCAGCAACGACAAGATCAACTCAAAATACACCTTATTTAAATTCGACAGGTGCCACATCTCCACAAACGCCAAACTTAACCAATAGAAGTCAAATCTCAGCTTATACTGGATCTGGGCTGCGAATTGAAACAAGACGCATGGCAGAATGCGAAGGAGATAATGACGAAGATGAGGAGTCTGATTACGATATGACAATTGAGGAATAATAAATAGCTATAGTATTAAGAGTGTCTATGTTATATTATATATAAGTTACTTAATTATGATTCTTGCTCCATTGAAACTTCATGAACAACTTTATTCGGCAATACCAATGGCTTTGTTTTCACTTGATCTACTTTAGCCTTCTGTAAATGTAGCGCAGGTACCAACCATTTACCACAACTACATCTAGAACCTTTCCAAGAGTATCCACCAACTTTGGCTTGACATTTTGGACACAAAAATTTCCCTTCTAACTCGCTCTTCTGTAATTCAGCTTTCATCCAATCTAATGGTTCAACGAAATAATGTGTACAGTCAGAACCTGCTTGTATATCAATAATTCTCCTCGATTTGTAAGCTGTCTTGATAAAGAAGGATTGTAACGAGTGACCATCTTCCTCTTCAGTCGCTGGCACATGTGGAATATATGAAGTGGAGTTTGCTAAATTATGACGACATCTTTTACAACGTAAAAATGTGCCTTCAACATTTTTTGCCTTTAATTCTTCGTCTGTCACTTGCTTCTTGTAAAATGAATCATCTTGCAATAATTCAGTACCTGAATTCTTTGCTACAGACTGCTTAAGTACAAGTTGCTTATATCTTGGATCGTTATTCAAAACTTCAAGATCATCGCATTGTTCAAGCTCTTCATAAAATGATAATTGTTCCATGAAACCTTCATTAGGCTGAGTATCACTCTTCGCTCTTTTAATAGCATATAAAGCGACTTTTAAACTCATACCATAATATTTCATCAAGAAGGCAGCCAAAAAACTAACAGATCTAGAACAACCAGCATGACAATGTATAAGAATTGTTCCTTGATGTTTATGTTTCTTACCTTCTCCAGGCTCAATTTTTTGCATGAATAAAGAATTACAAATGAAATTATTTGTGGTTCCAAAATGTTTTAATATATCTTCATTTTCATCATCATCTATTTCAATACTCAACTGTGAATATGGGTGTCTTACATATCTTCCTGGAACTGGCTCTTTTACAATTGATAGAATATTTGTTATCCCATACTTTTCATTCAAGTTTACAGCATTTGTCAGCGGCTCTATGGAAGAGATGTATATGCCACCAAACACTCTGTAGATATTGTCTTCATTAGGAACACCTCTGCTCATTTTCGATGTGTTTTATCTATACAGAAGCTCTTCACCTTCTTTATCAACTCACTTATTTAACTGATTAATTGGAAAAATTTATTTTACTTTTAAAAAATAAAAATAATTCTATTGTTCTCGCTTAATTTTTTTTTATAGTGAGTTGAGAGAATGAATATATCTTAGAGTTCTGATGCATTTATTGACTATATTATATTTTGATATGTAAATATATAGAGAGAAGTAATCAATCATACTGAGATTCCAGATCCCACAAGTTGTGATTTTTTATAATTCCAATAATTTACTCTAATAGTATCAAGCTTGTTTCCCAAAACTTCATAAATTTCTATAGCTTTGGTAGGACAGTTGCTTTCTGTGTATATTTCAGCTAATGTTTCGAACGCAAAGTTGGATGTTGTGTTGCCTGAATCTATATCTGTAAACTTTTCCACAAAATCTTGGATACTTTGTAATTTCAAAGAATCACTAGAGAGTTTAAAAACACCTTTCAAGTAGTTCCAAGAGGATGGATTCTGTGGAGCTGATAGTATTTTTTCCTTTGCATACTCTATTTCTTCTTTAACTATAGAATCGGAGATTGGTTCACCTTTAACTTTAACGTTGCCAAATCTGACGAAGTATCTATGACTCCATGCTGAATTATTTCTTAGATCTTCACAAATTAATTTATCTGTATACTTTATTTCTGATTCTACATTGTACATATTGAATTTTTCAACTAAATATCTTCTATAACTCCACGTGTGATAATTCTTGGAGTCTTCATCAATCATAATCTCAATCAAAGGAAATTCAATCTCTGGATTATAATTGTATTTAGATGGTTCTTTCAACATTAGTTCTACTATTAACTGTCTATAATGCCATATTTGATAATTTTTGTGATTCTTCAAAGCAATCTCCTTGGACCATTCCAATTCACTACTGAGATCCTTATTTATATGTGACACTATGTGTAATCTATATTGCCAAACACTGTAATGAGCAGCGACTTTACCAATAACTAAATCAGTTAAGTAAAGAGCTCTTTCTGAATACTCTTTTCTATTCATTAGAGCACGTAACAAACCCATAACTTCCTTGTATTCATCAGAGTAAAGGATCTTGCATAGAACTGTATCGTTTGAACGATCTGAATCGACCGATATTGGTTCTATATCGTCAAAGTTGTAAAGTAGTTTGTTATCCTGTATCATTGCCAACGTATTAGTATTTGAATAACCTTTTTGATTGATTGATAAAAGATGGGCACTCATACTTACCATATTGTTGTCCCTGATATCCTAGTGGTGTGCAATACCCAAGTGAAAGAAGGATAAACTGATATATATATATAGGCACCACCAGTAAGTGAAGACACAATCAATGTTTCAGAGATCTAATTTGTAAATTAGACGCAGAAAATTAAATGTTTCATATTTTTTTTTTTACTCTTTTGAGAACGCTCAATAATGTATCTTTTTACAAAACGATGAATCAAAATACACTTTAAACATTTTACTATGAGTAAGTGGGTAATATAGATATGTGTCAATATAGTATTATTAAATTGTGTTATTACATAAGAAAGTATAAAGAAAAATTAACGTAAATCATGAATTGAAATGAGTAAATTTAGTAAATGTACTTGAAATCTGGATGTAAGTCACCTTTCATAATTTGCTCTCTTTCAGATTTTGATTCCCAAGCAACTCTGTAAGCATCAGAACTCTTCTTAGCATTACGTCTAACAGTGATAAATAAATAAACGGTAACCATTAAGACGGCGAAACAGACCATTGCAATACAAACAGATAAACCAGTATGATATTCTGGAGCGTCTTTGTTTAAAAATAAGAATGGAGCAACGATACCACCAAGGTTTCCGAAACCAACAACAAAAGCAGTACCAACTGATTTTCTTGTGTGACCACCAAAATTTAATGAGAACCAACAAATGATAGTAGGCATGGAAGTATATAAACCCATAGCTGAAAGAAAACAACCAGCATATTTAGCATTTAAGTTGTTATCAATAGCTAAAACCATACTTAAACCAATAATAGCAGTAAATGAAGAAAGTAAGAAAAATGGGTATCTTGCAATACGTGTTTTCTTAGCAATTAAATCAGAACAGAAAGCACATAAGATAGAAAAGCCAAAAGCTGCAAGCCATGGGTAAATAGATTGTCAGTTGGCATTCATAGCAGTATAACCCATTAATTTGATAATAACAACAGAGAAGTAAGCATAACTGTATGATGGGATAATAAGACCAAAATAACATAAGGCACAAACGTAAAGCATTGGGTCTTTGAAGACTTGAATGACATCAGAGACAGTTTGTTTAACTTCATAACCGGAGTTACCATTATGAATTTCTAACTTTCTCTTGATGAAGATTCTCTCATTTTCATTTAAAAATCTAGCTTCTTCTGGGAAATCAGCAACTGAGAAGAATAATAAAATGGCTAAACCGGCAGTGAAAGCACCTTCAATGATGAAAATCCATCTCCAAGCAGATTTACCATGAACACCATTTAAATCATTAATTCTGTAAGCTAAAGCACCAGCACAACCACCAGCTAAACAAGTAGTTGAGAAGAAAGAACTGAATCTTCTTTGAGATTCTTGCTTACTGTAGAAGTTAGCTAAGATGTAAAAAATAGCTGGGAATGAACCAGCTTCAAAGACACCTAACAAGACTCTGCAAACGATTAAAGAACCAAAATTTTTAACAAAACCCATACCAACGGTAACAATACCAAAACAAAAAATCATTGAAGATAACCAAGTATGTGGTTTAACAATTTTCAAACAGTAGTTTGATAAGACTTCGAATAAGACATATGGAACGAAGAAAACGGTTAAAGCAGTATTAAATTGCATACCGTGTAAACCTAAATCAGTTTCCATACCATAAACTTTAGCGTTTGAGATGTTAACTCTATCTAAGAAAGATAAGAAATATAATAAACAAAATGGTGGAACAACCCAAAAATCAATCTTCCACATTAATTTGGTTTGGTTGATACCTAGCTCAGCGGCTAAGGCATCAACTTTTGCTTCCTTTTCTTCAAGAGAAAGGGCCAAGTCGTTGAGTGGCTTTTCGTCTATCACTTTATCGAAACTTTCACTTGACGACATTTTTTGAGTGAACAAGAGATTATAAATATTTTACTTTTCTTAAAATCAAAAGAGAAGAAAGTTGGAGAGTACAAGGAGATAATAAGTAACTTGACAATTTTTTTTTCATGAAAAAAATGCTTCATATAATTTATCATCTCGTTTTGAGTTTTACTTGCGGGGGAGACCCTGTCTTCGGGAATAAGAACTTGAAAACGGAGACCCTTAAAAACTGGAACAAATACTGAAAAATTGATTTGATTTTTCAGTACAGTTTTCAAGATTTTCACAGTGGTGTATATAAGACAGAATGTACTAAGAAAATGCATTTAATTCATACGTATAGATTATCGACTTCAAAGTGCAAATCAGTACTGAATAACTTGAGCTTACAGCTGCCAAAGTGATCACACTGGACTTACTGTTATCAAGGGTATAGGACATAGGGAGCACCTGATACCTCCGCAAACAAGATAATGAGTCAGTGGTTACGGTGCACCGAGCCCATGAATAACGCCGCTACCGGACGAAAGAGCGTTCTTTAATAGTCATGAAATTTCCTTAACTCCCCTCATCTCTGCCCATTCGTAGACTACTCTGTAGAAGGCATGAAGAAAGTTGAAGAGCACTTAGAGCTACTGAGTAACTGTGACAGGTGCAATATAGCTATCTTATCTTATCTTATCAAAAAGACCCATATTCCCTGCATGAACAGATGAAGAGGAACCGTTGTGCTTAAATATTATTCTACAGACTAAGATCTCGTCCATCATTTACCGAGATTTCGTAACACTATGAGAAAATGAAGAAATCGATTCACTATAATCACAGTTTTTACGTTAGCTCATATCGGTAAATCGGCTAACCTCGCTTTTTTTGTGGATTGGCAGAGCTATGGTCAAATAGTGCTTTTTTTCTCCAGGGTTCCTCATAGTTGAGATTTAGTATGAGGCAGCTGGCTGTATTTGCGGGCGTTTAAATTAGCTGTAGCTGTGGCAGCTGACTAGCCTAGACCAGGGCCACTAGCTTGCACTTTTCACTGGTGTAGTAGATAAGAGCATCCAGCATCCAGAAGACGACTGCTTCGAGAATAAACATAAAATTTTACTCTCTAGATGACGCTTTCAGTAATTATAGTAATATAGTGACGGGAATTTGACTCTTCTTAAACTCAAATCTCTAAATTCGCCAATTCTGGTAAATATGCTAAGGAAACTATGTAAATTCAGCAATCTTAGATCGACCATGATGGAATGTTACATTTAGTAAGCTTAATCTAATTAGTCTTCTATTGAGATGAATCTATAAAGCTATATATCTATATACATTAGTTTGTATTTATTTGGTCATTAATTTCATAAACTCTATACATTAATTATTTTTGATTGATGAATATTATGGGGAAGAAGACAAGACACGCTAGCATGCCTAGTTTCGAACATTATGCTTGGTTCAATCTTATTTACATGATGATACAACAAGTGCCACTATCTTTTTCTACCTTTTTTGGTGAAGATTTTGTATCTTGTTTACCACGTTTTGTGGCACTTTTAACAACTTGAGGTTCATTGGTATCTAAGTTTTTATTAGAATCAGCATTATTCGGACTTGAAACTTCATCAGCAACAGCATTTTGCTGTTCTTGTACCTGTACTTGTGCTTGTGCTTGATCTTGATCTAGTTCTTGTTCTTGTTCTTGCTCGACTTCTATGTCTTTACTTTGGTTTTGTGTTTCTTCATTAGATCCTCGTATTTCCTTTTGTGCTTTCTTTTGTTCTAAGTACAAATCAAGAGCACGTTCAGCAGCAGTTTGGAAAGTATAATCAGTATTATAAGAGATAGCAGCACTACATTCTATAACTTCAGTAATGTTATAATCTTTAGAAATACTGACAACATCTTGATGAGAAACTTGTCTTTCATTTTCTAAATCAGATTTTGTACCAATTAATAAATATGGGATTTCACGATGTCCACTTCTAGCAGTAATTGCGTTTTGTAATCTTACCATCGCAGAGTCGAATGATTGTCTAGAGGTAATACTATAAACGATTAGTAACACATCACAATTCACAATATGTGAATCTTTATTATCATCAAATCCGAAATAGTCTTCTGCTGTATCCAAGATATTGAATGTGAATGAGGTACCTTTGATCATGACTGTTTTGGTGAATGTATCTTCAATAGATGGATCCGGGTTGTCTAAGAATGACCCATGAACATATTGTGATACAAGTGAAGTTTTACCAACTCCTAAATCTCCTATAACCGAGGCCCTAATAACTCTATCACACTGTAGTTTAAATAGGAATTGTTAGTACATTTAGTGATGCTAAAAGAAAAGCAGAAGTAAATCTCCTATAGCTTTACTAAACTACAAATTTGCTACAAAAAAGTCACGTAATAACTTAACTGAAACAAAGGTAATATTTGAAACTAAAAGAACAGCCGAAACTTACAATATATGGGTGCTCAATCATTTTCTGTACATATATATTTTATCTTAATCTGATCTTTGGTCAATTGATATATATCTGCTGAAGCAATTGCACTTATACTGAGCGGGAGAAAATAAAGTTTAAATAACAGTTTAAGGAACAGGGAAACAAAAATTATATAAGTTAAAGGGGAAGAGGAAGTGTGGGAAGAGAAAAAGAAAAGTTAAAAAGAAGGAGAGAGAAGTAACTTAAACTAAACGCAATAAAAAGAAATTTACTGACATAAAACCGTTGAGAATTATTTTGTCGTTTCTTTTTGCGACAGTTTTTAGCGCTGTTCGAGTTACTGGATCCATCTCGTTTGGGCAGTTATAGTCCTAGTTATAGATAACTTTACTACCTACTCAACCACTGCCTGGTAACTCTAATCGACTCCAATGCACTCTTCTAACGCTGTGCTGTAACTGCATCTCATACGTAACATTCAAACCTCACCTCTTCGACTCATTTTAAGATATCAGCTACGTGTATGCTAATTTAAAGCTCTTATCTTTCAGCCAATCTGGCTACAGTTTTAACCACTCAAACAATTGTAGCTAAGCAATAAGTTATTGAACAATCAAATTACAAGAAAAATACACTGAGAGGCGGTGAATTATTTTATTCTGATTCCTTGTGGTCAACTTCTTGGATACCATAGATGTAAGACTTGTGTTGAAGAATTTTATGAGCCTGTCTATTAGGATCGAATCATATATAATGCACATCCATATAGATGCGTTATAGTTTTTGCATTAAGTTCCCTGAGAAGCTTACGCTTCCAGTTAGCATATGATGTAACAGTAACTGCTTAATCAACGGTATCATTCCAGAAAGTCAGCCCATACACAAACTTCAAACTTCAACCAATTGCGTAATCACCCAAATTGGTATCATATAGCTACGTGTATTGTATTATTTCCAAGATATTTAACTTATATATGCGTTTTCTAGATTCATCATGATATTAAGTGAGCGTAATCTGGTGGACCTGAAGAGTATTAGCACATATCACAGATTTTAAACCAAATTGATTGTATGTAAAGCAGTCACTGAAAATGTGTAAGGTGTGTAAATTGACCATATAGTCAATTTAGCAGCTATTATATACAACTTTCGATGTAGCTCAAACTTGAATAAACTTCAAAACCGTGTATACGTCATGGTTAACTATATAGATTTATCTTCTAAAAAAAGAAATTAATTATGCTTGAAAATTATTTCATAAACGCGAGGTAACGCTAGATCTCGATTTACATGGAAGAGAAGGACATAATATTTCTTTTCCTAAATCTAGTTCTCCATGCAAGGCAGAGCACATTAAATCACCTTATTTCTTAAACATTCTGATACTATACTGGCTTATATCTATATAATGGAAAAACTCAAAGTTGTCTATCATCTGATATTCCATTTACCCTGATCAGTTCAAAGGTTCATACTTAAAATATATTATTTTGTGGATAAAAAGTTTTCATTATTAACAAAAAAAATAATTAGGCGAATATATATATATATATATATATTCTATAAGGATAAAAATATGCACGTGTAAAAAATAACTCAAAAAAATCTATTTCAAGGCTTCTTTATATTCTAGTTCTCTGACGTTCTTTTCAATGACTTCACAGCAAGTATTAAAAAATTTAAGAGGTCCTTTAGTCTTAGTAACCTTGATATAACAGCCACCAAAACCCAATTCATTTCCTTCGTAATCTTCAACATCAATCTTGAATCTCAATTCAGACTCTTTCAATCCATCATTGATAACAAAATTAGCAGTTGTTGAACCAGATAATACAATAGTTACTGAATTTTGTTTGATTAATTCGTTTTTAAGATGATTAATAACAATCTTAGATGTTAATGTATCTGATTCAATCCAATAATGACTTGGCTTGAAAAGTTTGTTCAAATTATTCTTTGATTTCTTCTTAGTTTTCTTTGATGGAGATGAAGAGTTTGAATTTGCAGCTTTGCCAAATGAATTGAATAATCTCTTAAACCAATTTGGTCTCTTAGAACCTTGATCCATATCTAACATATCTGTAGGAGTACCGATTCTTTCAACAACAGGTGCAAATCTTGTTTTCTTTTCTGGTTGGGCAGCTGGAGGAACAACAGGGGCACCAACAACAGATTCATTTTCTTCAACATGTAAAGGAATTAAATCATTTTCAGGAATGCCAGAAACACGTCCACCGAATACAGGATCCATTGGGGAAATATCTACAGCTTTCTTAGTCATGAACCCTGAAGATCTTCTACTTGAAGTAGCACCAATGGATTCTTTCCTCTGGCTAATAGAAGAAATGATACGATCTTTTAAAGATGTTCTTCTACTCTGTAATTGTTGATAAGCAGAAACTGAAGACATAGATGATCTATTAGCTGCAGCTGTTGTGGAATTACCAGACATACTACTAACTCTACTCGATTCTTCTGAAACTGCAGGGAATTGAGGAGTAGGTTTTCTAAATGGTAATGAATTATAAGCATGAACTGAAGTTTCTTTCTCAGCGATTTCAGATTGAGAAGCAATTAACATTGATTTACGTTTCTGTTGTTGTCGTTCATCATCAAAGATTGTAGTATTTTCACGTTTGATATCACATGAATTTGGAGTATAATCTTCATTAGGATCAGCAAATATAGAAGATCTAACATTCATTTCTAGTTGTTTTTGTAATTCTTCTTCTTCATCAGCTTTTTTCTTTTCAGGAGTCAAATTCAATCTCTTTTCATGAACATTATCATCAGGCATATCATAATTTGCATTAGCCATTAATGAACAACGAATAGTTGGGAATGGTTGTTGAATGAATTTATTCAATTGAGAATCTTGAGTAGATGTACTTTCAACTTTACGATGATGTTTGATATCTGAATTTGTAGAAGCGAGATCGTAAAGGAAGACAAGTGGATCATCCGAGGGCTCTAAATCATCAGCATCAGCAAATCTATCATTATCAACAGCGACAACTTTTTCTTCTTCTTTTGTTTCTTCCTTCTTTTCGATTAAATCTTCTTTTGAATTAGTTAATTTAACAAAATTATTTTCAGTTGGTGTTTTAATTGGAACATGAATAGCTGAATGAAGACTATAAGATACATCATAATCAAGAGAGTAATCAAGAGATTTATCTGCATGATGAGAAAAATTCTTATCATTACTCAAAAGACGTTTATGCAATGATGGGAACGAAGTCTGTTGTGGTTGTTGAGTTCTAATCTTAGTTGGAGTACCATTATTGTTAGACCTAGCAATAGCTGAAGCAGAGGAAATATTTGAACGTGATTTAGTCTTGATTGATTCAATCTTTCTATTAAATTCTTCTAAATTTAACTCACTCTTGCCTGGTTCAAGATAAGATGTTAGATTTTTACTTGAAATTGATTTTGAATGAGCCAGACTTGATTTCATTGTACCTTGACTTCTAACACTTTCTGGACTTAAACCTATTCTACTCATTCTAACACCAAATTTTTCTAAGACAGCTGAAGCATTTGGATTAGTTGCATTTCTCAAATTTCTTCTTTGTTTAGATGGAGTTGATAAATTCGAAGATTCAGCAGATTTATTCTGTTGTTGTGGAGGAGATTGTAACATTTTACCATCAGCTGATTTAGGGTCTAATAATGAAACGTATTGTCTTTGCTGTGTTCTTCCCATAGCAGCTTGTATAGAAGTAGATGGAGTAGTAGTAATTGCTCTATCACGTTTTGGACTTCTCAAAGGAATTTGTGAATAAGTACTTGTAGTAGTAGTAGTAGCAGTAGCAATCTTAGCACTTTCATCTTTATAAATATTAAAACTCATATCTAAATTAGCACCTAAATCAGAAGAAGTCAAAGAGGAATCTAATTTATCTGAGAAAATAGTATCAACTAAGTAATTAAATTCGTTTAAATCTAATTCAGGTAATTTAGGTAGATCTTTAGGATTAATACTTGGAGCACCAGAATGGAAACCTCTTCCTATCATCATATCTTTCTTCATTGATGTTGATTTCTTAATTGATGAATGTAATGAAGTTGCTGTACTTGAACGTGAAATATTTTTATTTTTATTCTTAAATGAGACAGATCTCTTGAATGAAGACGAAGCAGTGATTTTACCTTGTGAAGTCCTTTTATTAGTAGTAATATTATTGTTATTTGCCGCAATGTTTAAGTTATTTGAACTCTTAACTTTAAGTGGTTGTCTTGTCTTTGCTGGAGGGGAAGATACAATTGGAACTTGAACTTCTTTAACAACAGATTTAACAATTGTTCCATTTTCATCTTGGATAGTAGTCTTGATAACACTTGTTGATTTTGGAATTTTACGTTTTTGTTGAGGTCTTTGCTGATGAGTAGCAGTGATAGGAGGACTAACTTGTCTTGATTTTCTTTGCTTTTTACCATTTGGAGAACGTTTTGAAGCAGTATCTTCATACTCAACATAATTTTCATCATCTGCAGAATTAATATTGTTATTATTAATATCAATATGATCATGTTTATACTTATCCAATAAATAGTAAAACATTTTTTCACTATTTGGGTTTGGAGATTGTAATTTTTTAACAATTTCAGAAAGTTGTATACCATGCCATAAAGTTTGTAAATTATATAAGATATCTGAATCTATAACTTCAACTGGTTTAAGTAAATCAAAATCAACTAAATTATCATCTTGTTTAGAATTAGTTGAGTTATCTGAATATTTTTTCAATAATGGATGTTTTAAAATATCATGAATTGAAATTCTACTCTTTGGATCAACTCTTATCATTGACCAGATTAAATCTTTGGCCTCAGGTGATAATCCTGAAGGCATATGAAATTTACCAGTTTGTACTTTCAGTAAGAGTTTCCTAATATTTGGATCATCAAATGGTAAATGACCAGTTAATAAAGCAAATAATATAATACCACAAGACCAAACATCACTTGGAGAGCCATGATAATTTCTACCAGCGACAATTTCAGGAGATGCATAATGTGGAGAACCACAAGAAGTTTCCAATAATTTTTGAGTTGTCTCTAAAGCAGCCATACCAAAATCTGCAATTTTAATATTATGATTCTTATCTAATAAGATATTTTCAGGTTTTAAATCACGATGACAAATGTTAAATCTATGACAATATTCAACACCTTTTATTATTTGTCTAAAATAATTAACAGCTTCTTGTTCAGATAATCTTCCATTACGAATTAAATAATCAAATAATTCACCACCTTCAACATATTCTAACACTAAGTATAATTCTCCTTGATTTTCCCAAACGTCATACAGAGCCATAATATTTGGATGTGATATAAGTTTCATGATAATAATTTCACGTTCAATTCCATATGGTAAACCGTTTTCATCAATCTTTGGTGGTTTCCCCTGTTTCTTAGTAGTAGCATTAGAGTCATTATTATTAGTGTTGTTGATTGTAGATTTTGGAACAATTTTAACAGCTGATAATTGACCAGTTACTGAATGCTTAGCTAGTCTAACTCTACCAGTTGAACCTCTCCCTAAAGTTCTTCCTAATCTCCATGGACCTATATGATTTTCAGCTTTACGTTTACTCGAACTGGTAGACGTTTGAGAGAGTCTCTTGTTTGCATTAGCTACACTTTCAACAACTCTATCAATTTGTTGATATCCACCAGAATTATTATTGTTGTTGTTGTTGGTATTATTTGATTTTTGTGAATAATTTGTAGTATTACCAGAGACAGCTTTAACAGCAGCTTTGGTGGCAAAGGAAGAAGGTATATAATTTGAATTAGCCACTGAAGTCATCTTCCAATCTATTCAAATCTATATGATTTGATCAAAGTTAGTATTTCTATCTTCAAAAGGGGTAATATGCACAGAGCGAACTTACGTGTTTATAGTTATAATGCTTTGAGTAACGAATGATATGATGTATGATATGATATGATAAATGATATATTCAATGCCAGTTGTTTCCAATTCACGTAATTGAAATCGAAAATTTTTGTTTATAAATTAATTAATGTATCTTGGTTCTAAAAGGAATGTAAAAATAACGTGTCTGTGTGTTGGTTAGTTGATGAGATTAAATTATTAATCGTCGAATGAATGAATGACTAGCTGAGTATATAGATAGCTATGAACATGAATAGAGAAGACAAACAGTTAAACCAAAATGATATATTATGAAAGAACCAGTATGTATCTACAGGGCAGCAAAAACAATTCAATTCAATGATTATAATAACACGAACGCAACAATCAAATTAATATTAATTTTTGTGTTTTTTTTTTTTTTTCAAATTAGCGTGTTTGTTTGTTTGTTTGTTTAGAAATTGTTGGTTGGTGTTAAGATGATAGTAGTTTATTAGTCATATATGCTATATATTATTATTATTAGTAGTAGTAGTCTTCTCTTCACTTTCCTTTACGGCCATCTTCTCTGTCTCGTGCGATTCAGTGTTAGACTTACCCACTGTGAGGAAAAAACTCAGTGCCAGGGCAACTGCAGCACAACCAACAGCGAAGTACCAAGCGTACTTAAAACTTTCAAAAAGTTGGTGTAAATTATCTTGTTGGTGAGAAGTACCGTAATATGGATTCTTAGTACTGATGATAGCAGTGGTAATGGCCAACCCAATGGTAGATGCCATTTGTGTACCTGTGTTCAGGATACCAGCTGCAGAACTTTGTAAATCTGAAGTAACTGATACAAAAGTTACAATTGTAGAAACGTTAAAAGATAAATCTGCACCAATGACAGATAATGGGAATGCAAAGAAAGGACCCAACCAGTATATTCTATCATAGGTTAACGTAGCCCATAAGATGGTTGATCCAAGGAATCCACAGCACGCTATTATCATTAATATTCTACCTGAAACAAGATGCATAGTCATAGCAGCAGCGATATTTACGCAAATACCACATATTTGCATAGGTAAGAAGCAAGCAGTAGTTAATAAAGGAGAGTAACCTTTAACTTCTTGGAAATATAGAGTAGCATAATATTGAATTGTTCCTAAGAATTGTAACCAACTGAAAAACATAATTGCAACACAAAGACTAAAATTTCTTGATTTCCAAATTTGCATTGGCATAATTGGTCTCTTTGGTACATAATTTTCATAAATTATAAAAGCTACAATTAAAACTAAACCAATGGTTAATAATGCAATAATATATGGAGTATTCCATTTTTTTTCTGTTGAATCGGCTTGTGTTAATGCAAAGCAGA
This sequence comes from Wenyingozyma methylovora, assembly GCA_030570175.1. NCBI lineage: Eukaryota > Fungi > Ascomycota > Pichiomycetes > Pichiales > Pichiaceae > Wenyingozyma > Wenyingozyma methylovora. Next base: position 728,561 of record JAJLVC010000002.1, on the reverse strand, counting down.
ATAGTACAACACCAGCTAATGATAATAAAGAACCAAAATAATCCAAAGTACCCGCTTGTTCTTTGAAAGTTTCCCAATTCAATGGTTTATCTTCTGGAACTGTAAAATAAGCAGTCACTGCTAATCCTGCATACACTATGGCATAGAAATAATGAATAGCTCTAAATGAGATTAATTGTGAACAAATACCACCAACGACCATACCTGCTACAGCACCTAATGGAGCACCAGCAGAGAAAACTGCAGTTGCTCTATTTTTCCTCTGAGTACCATCAATATATGTTGTAGCCACTATACCTGCTGCTGCAGGGGTAGAACCTGCTACAAAGACACCAGATAATGCACGCCATATACAAATAGCTACAAAATTATGCATAAATCCACCAATTAATGAACATATAGCATAGGCTAAAAATGAATATATAATTGTTTTTTTCCTTCCAAAGGCATCAGCTAAACCACCCATCAGTAATAAGAAAGAACCATTGGCTAATTGAATAGAACCACAGAGCCAAGTTAATGAACCTCCTGAAACATTGAAATAGTTACCTGTATCAGTTAATGAAATTTGAAAAGATCCAGAAGTCATAGAAGCACAAGCTGGAGCAAATAGTAATACTATCAAGCATATTATTTCTTGGAAAGTTGATTTGAATACATCTGGTCTTTTCTCGAGAGATGCTGATTCCTGTATGAATTTATCGTTGTTATCGTTATTGGTAGTGTTGGTGATGTTGTTATCGGTTATAGATTGAGATATAGATTGAGATATAGATATCTCATCTTCATTAGCGTTACTCATTTTTGGATCCATGGGAAGATGATCTGATTGTCTAGGATGCCTATAAAGTGATACAAATCAGAAGAAGAAGAACAGGAGTAAGAATAAAGGCAAATAACAACTAATAGACTAGAATATACAAGTAACATGGGTTAACTCCATCCACTTAACGCAATTAATTTTCCTAGAAGAAAAATTTAAAATTATTCTCAAATGCCGAAAAAGTTTCCTTTTACAGATAATTCAACGTCTATTTAACTAAGAGATAAACCCTTAGGACAACAGTGTTAGCGGGTAGAATGTAGTGAAATATTAGAGAGTACTGTACACTATATAGTAAGTATACACTAGTGTAACTGTAGCATAATCTATATAATATACAGTACTCTCTAATCTGACCAAAAGATAAGAGAACCCTTTAACTTCCACAGTTTAATATTTCCGAGAAATTAAATCTTTACATGAGATACTTATTCTCTCTTCTAAAGAGAGAGAGAGAGAGAGAGAGAGAGAGAGAGCTATGATCTGTGTATTACTACTATGCTAAGTATATTACCATTGACACAATATGTTAATAATTTTGTTAGATATATCTGTATGTTATAACATACACTGTTAATTTGATGTTGTGCTAATGCTAGATATGATAATCATCTAATTGTACTATATATATAAATATTGTTCATTATCAGCTTTCTCACTAAGTTCAACTTTTTTTATTCTTCTAGTCTCCAAGTTCATACTGTGAAGAAGCAAGCCATTTCATCACCAGAACTAAGAGTAATGAATACATTTATTTCTTCATGATTATTATGAAAGTTAAATAGATGTTAATCACACGGTCGATCGACCCAGGAACGCACACACTCACCAACACACGTGACCACACGTGTGTTGTATACTGTATAAATCTCATTGACTACTTATACTTAAGTTGACTAAATGCATAGTTAAACTGTCACAAGAGTATAATTGACAAGTGGCTATTGACATATACTATAAGTCATAATAGTAATTGTAGAATTATATTGATCTAGATATTTAGTATGTGCTAATTAAGTTAAATTGAATTCGATCTAAACCCATGTACACGTCTATATAAAGTATCAATTAATGGATATACATGCTAGATAAACTAGCGGAGTTCATACTATCTTAATCATTGTTTACCTTATTATTCATTCATTTATAATTCAGTTTAACTTAACTTAATTTATTTTAATTTAATTGTTTGGTGAAAATAATACGAGAATTTTTAATTACATATATATATGTAGTTAGTTAGATGACTCAGATTATTCAGTTTCACTTCTTCTTTCTTTTGTGTTATTGAATAATCTATCTATTCTTTATACAGGTGATACTCAATTCATTACTATAGCTATACTCTCTCTAACCCATAATCAATAGATCATACATCTGCTATTGATTGGCTACATCCATTCGGTATACATCCTCATAATAAAAGGAACACCGAAATTTTTTGAGACTGTCTGCCTTCGGGTAAAACAAAAAAAAAAAAATCAAAATCAAAATTAAAATAAATTTATCATCTGGTATTTTAAATTACTTTAATCGGACTTAGCCTAATCAATTAGCCACTATTCATAGCTCATCACTTACCACTTACTAGTAATAACATACAATTCAAGATCAAACGATGGTTCTTGAAATGATGGCTCCGTGGACTCCGTCTTTCACTTCTTGTGTTAGTACGGAACTTGAAAGAGAACCATTTATACTTTTCACATTTGCAAATTCTGATCAAAATGGATTACCACATGTAAGATCAGTAATTTTCCGTGGGTTCTTATTTGACAATAAGAAGACAAATATATTGACTTTCACTACGGATAAGAGATCTTCAAAATATAAAGATTTAATGAAAAATTCCCAATTTGAAGCTTGTTTTTATTTTCCTAAGACTAGAAGGCAATATAGATTTAGTGGTATAGCTAAGATAATAAGTGATGATTTAATTCCAAATATAGAAATCCCATTACAATCAAAGACAAGTGATGATGACAATGATGATGATACAACAACTAATACCAATAATAACGACCAAGATAATAATGATATTAATGAGATTACAGAAAGTTCTAGCTCTCGCTCTTCATCAAATACAAATATAAATAATATACCAATAATTGATCAAATTGATGATTTTTATAAAAATAAACATACTTCAAATAATATAAATGATAAATTAGCATATAAACTTGTATCTCCACAACAGTTAATAACAATAGGTGCAAGTACATTAACACTCAATGAATTAAGTTATCAACAACCAACTATTTTAACACCACCAACTGAAGATGAATGGAAACAAGAAAGAGAAAGAATATGGTCCACTCTCTCTAGAACTATGAAAAAATCTTTCAAGAAACCAGCTCCTGGTACTGTTTTAACTAATGAAAATGTTAAATTATTAGATTCAATAAGTAGAGGTGTTGATGGTAATTCTTCAGGATATGAAAATTTTGCAGTTGTTTGTTTGTTTATCAATGTTGTGGATTTTGTTGATTTAACTAGTGATAGAAGAAGTCTGATGAAGAGAATAGATCTAGATTCTTGGAAAGAATATGAAGTGTGTCCTTAATCTACAACTAATAGTTATTATACTCTACATACATTTTTATTTATTTATTTATAGCTGCTTATCATGCGCTATAACATTGCTCCTGTTCATACTTAACTCTAATATAATAACACGTATACTGAAATGTCTCCAAGACATAAATAAAGTTCACTGATTGATTAAATGGGCAGTAGCCGTTATAAGTCAACATACACTCTCTTATACTTACTGGCTTAAAATTAGTTTAACCAACGGTTATACAGATCAGGACAGTCGCGTCTGCTGCTTTTTCGCTTCCGCTTAAATTAAATTTATCCGCTGACTACAGCGAGCTTCCTAATTAGGTAATATCCTAACGATAGCGGGTTTTCAGAATCGATGAGTTAGACAACTATTTAAACTGGTTCTTTTCCCATTATTCCGCATACCCTTATACTCTACTCTACTTTACTCTAACTAAATAACTAACTAAATAACTAACTAACTGAAATGTCTGCTAGTGAATTATACTACCCAACTGAGCCAACTGCTCCAGTTGTTAACACTTCTGAGATTCCAGGTCCAGCTACTAAAGATGCTATTAAATCTTTATCTGAAGTCTTTGATACTAGATGTACTTACTTCTTAGCTGATTATGAAAAATCAGTTGGTAACTATATCGTTGATGTTGATGGTAATGTCTTACTTGACTTATACTGTCAAGTTGCCTCAATCCCATTAGGTTACAACAATCCTGCTTTAGCTGAAGTTGCTAAATCTGATATTATGGTTAGATCAATGATCAACAGACCTGCTTTAGGTAATTTTGCTGGTAAAGATTTTGAATTAATCCAAAAAAATTTATTAAAATATGCTCCAAAGGGTCAAACTTTAGTTTGGAATGGTTTATCAGGTGCTGATGCTAATGAATTAGCCTTCAAAGCTGTCTTTTTCAACTACCAATCTAAGAAGAGAGGTTTCACTACTCCTTTCTCTAAAGAAGAAGAAGAATCTTGTATGGAAAACGTTGCTCCAGGTAATCCTGAATTAGCTGTTATGTCATTCGACCGTGCTTTCCATGGTAGATTATTTGCCTCAGGTTCAGTTACTAGATCTAAACCAATTCATAAGATGGATATGCCATCTTTCAAATGGCCAAAAGCTGAATTCCCATCTTATAAATATCCATTAGAAGAAAACGAAGAAGCTAACAAAGCTGAAGATGCTAGATGTTTAGCCATTGTTGAAAACTTATTCAAGACATGGCATTGTCCTATCCCATGTGTTATCGTTGAACCAATTCAATCTGAAGGTGGTGATAACCATGCATCTGCTGAATTTTTCCAAGGTCTTAGAGATATTACTTTGAAATATGGAGCTAAATTAATCATTGACGAAGTTCAAACCGGTTGTGGTGGTACTGGTATCATGTGGGATCACGAACGTTATAACATCACTCCACCACCTGATTTAGTCACTTTCTCAAAGAAAATGCAATCTGCTGGTTACTTCTTCCACGATCCTGAATTAGTTCCAAACTTCCCATACAGACAATTCAACACTTGGTGTGGTGATCCAACTAAAGTCATTCTTTCCGCTGCTATTTGTAAAGAAATTGAAGAAAAGAATTTATTACCTTCTTTCAACGAAGCTGGTGACTTCCTCTACGAAAGCTTAGAAAAATTATCAAAACAATACCCATCTTGGATTCAAAACTTAAGAGGTAAAGGTAAAGCTTGTTTCATTGCCTTTGATGTCGAATCAGCAGACGCTAGAGCTAAATTATTATCTGCTTTAAGATTAGCTGGTTGTAACGTTGGTGGTTGTGCTGAAGTTGGTATCAGATTAAGACCAACTTTAACTTTTGGTAAGAAACATGCTGAAATCTTCATTGATATCTTATCTAAAGTCTTAGCTTCTTTATAATTAGTTATATAGTCGTTGAAATTAATCTTGTATAAACTAATAAAAGTTAACTTATTTATTTAATTTTTTTCTCAAATGTTAAAATTTAATTTCATGGCGCTAATTTTACTTTTGAACAAGTACTTACTTGCACAGATCTTTCTCTTTATCAGGTTCTATTCATATATACTGTTGTTAAAGTAACTATGAGAGAATACAAACTGTTTGATATACTTGTATACTTGACATTAGTCTTAGTATACATGTTTTCAAACTTCCCATTAATCGAAGTTTTAAATTTTATTAGATCAAATTTCTTGTTTTGTAAGAGCTTACCTCAAGTCAACTAACTCGTGTTTTCACGATATTTTACTAACTGTTGAACTACAGTCTGGTATTTACAAATCGATATCTTTGTCAATGGGTTTGTCAAACCACTTAACCAAAAAGATTCAGTTAATAGACAAGGTACTCTTCTTCAATACGTTCTGATTAGATTATACAAACATTTTTTACCATTGATTAAACCATCAGATATATACTCTTCATTTACGGCTAACTCAGTATGGAAAAGGTTTTTCGATTATAGATCTATAGTTCAAGGTTTCCAAGGTATTGAGAATAGTGAATATTATGAAAATATTGAAAGTGAAGTTCCAGGTATATGGATAAGATCACCTTGTAGATCGATGGAACATGATTTGGTTATTTATTTTATTCCAAACTCAGTTTTAGTTGGATCTTCTCCACATTTTTACACTGAATATTTAATGACATTACATTCACTTTTATTATTACAAGGTTTCAACAGTCCTGCTATTTTCATCTTGAAAACTCCTGCATTACCTGATCCTAATGCTCAATTCCCAAATCAACTGGCAAATGTTATTAAAGGATGGCAATATGTTACCACTGTTCAACAAAAGGCTAAGTTCTTCATTTCTGGTGATTCAAGTGGTGCTAATTTAGTACTAAGTTTCTTACTTTTCAGATCTAATCCTGATTTTTCAATTTTTGAACAAGAAGTTGAAGCAGATTCACCAGAAGTTAATTTATATTCAACTTCAATGGGCCCAGGCTCTGAGAATGAACAACCAGAGTTAGTTCCAGAACCAGAAAAAGATTGGACTCAGATTGAACTGGTTAAACCTTTTGGAGCTATTATCATTTCACCAATTTTAAAATTTAAAGGTATTGCAATGAGACAAAATGAGACGAAATGTTCTGATTTCCTTACTGGACAGATAATTGACCGTCTCAGTGCTTATTACATTCCTGAAAATGTAGACGAATACAATTTCTTACACAGTCCAGGATACTGTAATAATTTATTGCAATGGAAACAAGCATTCCCAGAATGTGGTATTTTCTTAACTTATGGATGTGAAGAGCTGATGGCTCCTGAGATTGCAGAATTTGGAAGAATGCTAAGAATGGCAGGTAGAACTAAAGTTGTCAAGGCCAGGGGACAAATTCACTCATGGCCGTTTGTCTCATTTGGCACAGAAGAAGTCCAAGACGAGAAAGAAGACAGTACCTTCATGATAGCTGGTATCATCTCCCGTATGGCACTGTGGTACTCTGACTTCTACTTGGACCCAGAACAGTCCCAAGAGCCCATGAACCTGCTCACCATAGATGACAGTCATCTCTAAACTGTCTTCACCACAGCCATAATAAATAATTCGCTGCCAAAAAATTGAAGTTGAAGAAAGAAAAAGAAGTAAAAATGATTTTTGTAGCTGTTTTAATTTTAATTTAATTTAATTTTACCCAGCCAGTCTTATCTATTTATCTTTTTTAATAACAGAATTTTAGTCAATATACATCTTATTTTATTCTATCATACTACGCTTATAATCTATCTATTTACTCCAATAGTTACAATAGATCAAACATACACACTCATACTTATTTGATTGACCATATTAATAAGTAAACTTATAATAACCGGTCTCCCTTATCAGTCACACATATACAATTGTTTATTTAGATTACAAATTACAGTTACAGTTAATCCTATACTAATACAAAAATGTGGAATTACGTCTTTGGTGGATCTCAGCAGAAGAAAGAACTTCCTAAGCAAGCTATTGTTAATTTAAGAGAACATATTGCCACTCTTCATAAAAAGACTAATTATCTTGAACAACAAATTTCAGAACAAGAAGCAATTGCTAGGAAAAATGTAACTTCAAATAAGTTAGTAGCTAAGAATGCATTAAAGAGAAAGAAGAAGTTAGAAACTGATTTATCCAAAATTGAAAATCAAGTTGATTCATTAGAGACACAATTAGGTGCTATAGAATCTGCTAATTTGAACTTAGAAACAATGAAAGCTATGAAACAAGGTGCTAAAGCAATGAAACAAATACACGGTGACTTTAATGTCGATAAAGTGGATCAAACTATGGATGATATCAGAGAACAAGTTGAATTAAGTGAAGAAATTTCTGATGCAATTTCAAGACCATTAGGCCAAGAAATAGATGATGATGAATTAGAAGATGAATTAGCTGCATTACAACAAGAAGAAGTAGACAATAAGATGATCAATACAGTCCATGAACCGGCTAAGAGATTACCTGATGTAAGTGGTGTTCCTAAATTACCACAAAAACAAGTTGCTTTAGAAGAAGAAGAGGATGAAGATGATGCAGCTTTAAAACAGTTACAAGCTGAAATGGGAATGTAAATATAATAAAGACTGTTCATCCTCATTTCTTCACTTTATTTTATCTTATACTCTTAATTTTTTTTATATTTATATTACTAACTACTTCCGTTTATATCTCCCTTTTTTTTTACGATTGTTATATAGTCCTCATATATATTCTAGCGCTATCATATACTGCAATTGACTAATATTTCTATAACTAAACTTTTAATCGTACATATCATCTAAAACCGTTTGCTCTAAACCCATACTTCTCTTACCACAAAATAAAATTAATTTTGCAATTTCTTGACCAACTGTATACTGAGCATCAATCATTAATTCACCGATTAATTTACATAATCCAACCATATTTTGTCTATCGGTAAGATCATCTAGTACTTTCACGTACTTCATTAATTTTGAATAGAATTCAGACCCTGAAACAGTCTTATACCATGTATGCAACATTTCGCCGCCAGTTAATTCTTTGAATTCATTACGAATTCTGCGTAAATAAGTATATCCATCTTCTTTAGCTTGATACTTATCCATTGCCGCGATATCTTGAAGGGTCACCTCATTACCTGTATGACAATAGTTATAACACCAAAGAACAAGAGTACACAATCCAATAACATTAGCACGGAAAAATAAATCTTCATCAGGTTTATAATCATAATTTAAATCATAATTTGAATCTTGTGGACTTAGGAAGATTTCAAAAAGTAAAAGATAACATTGTACAGTACATAATTTAGCATGATCTGTATTTGACCATTCTTTGACCCTTTGATATATGGCTAATCTTTCATCATCTGTTGGTGAAACATTCATTCTCCATGGTGCTCCAGCAAAAATTGTAAAATCATAATGTGATATAGACATGAAGACATGTGCCATGTGATAAGTGATACATTTACATCTGGTATCACTATTTGAAAACTGTGCTGAATTAACTTCAGAATTGGTAGTACTCAAAGTAGGGATATTTTCAATAGCAGTTTTAGACGAACAGCAAGATCCACCAACATCATTTCTCCAAATGGCAAAAGCAGCTGTTAATAAATCTCTCCAATTCCCAACAGTATTTGACATTCCAAATTTATCCAACCCATAAGCTAATTGTAAATCTCTCTGTTGAATTTGAAACATAATTGCTGATATCCCAGCAACTAATACTTTTTTACCTAATGAATTTGTCTTTGTTGGTATACCATTTAAGATATTTTTCAAAACTATAAGAAATGGTTGCGGTCTACTGAATTTCTTTAATCTACTAATACTTTTAGTCTTACCACCATTTGTCTTACCATTAGTATGTCCTCCACCCATGACAGCACTAAAACTAGAACTTGAAACTTCCCATAACTCATCTTCACAAGGCATTGTCAACCTCATTTGATGGGCATAAATTAACATCTGATGACCAAATGAAATAGCATCAATAGCATCCATATAAAAACTCATAAAAGTTGCACGTTTCAAAGATTCTGCTTCTATCCATTGATACCATACTTTTTCGCCTGGCTTCAAATTTTCATTATCTTCATTACTAGATGTATTCTTATGAGGTGAACCACCTAATGATGGACTTCTTCTTAATAATTGTATTGTGGTCCCATGGTGTAAATGCGCTCTTTCATGTAATGCTCTAGATGAACAATTCTTTTCGTAAAATTCAAGCATAAGCAAACTCTGAATAATCCATGTCTTTGCTGGTGGTTGAAATTGTGGAGACGCAAATAACAGCCATCTTAATGGAGTTGCTATATCGTCACCTAAAGTCTTTGGAGAGATCAGTTTATCTTCAATTGAACTAGTAAGATCAGGAACACACATAGATAACTTAGCACCCATCATTATCATACCAAGGAGTAAAAGTGGAGGGCACTCAGATGCTTTGAAAGTAGGCTTATGCAATATGGGGAAACGTGGATGAAAGAATAACCAGTACGTTGCCATTACTCTTTCTAATTTAGATATTTTGAAATCAGGATGTTCTGATAACTTGGGTATTTGTTCTGCTAATTCATTAACTTTCTCTTGAGACAGTTCTGTAATTTTTTTAGGCAATGAAAAGTTACTTGGGCCATTAGTATCATTAGTTGTCGTATCTTCATTATCATCAACAAATTCATCATCTTCGTCAACATCATGCACATGGAAATTATTGTCGTCTTCAACTTCCAAATCATCAACAGCATTCTCCATAGATCCATTCAGTATTGATTTGAGTGTACTTTCATCATGAGTAGTAGCATACTGTAACTGTGAATCATTTGATTGGAATAAAGTGTATAAAGAATCAGGGGAAACATCAAAATCATCAGATATAAAGAAACTGTTGCCATTGTTATTCAGACTAAATTCATTTAAATCAAGGGTTACATCGTTATAATTCATAGGGTATTGTGAAGTATCTGTTGTATTTTTTAAAAGTGTAGGATCCGGAGTACCATCAGATAAACCAGCCGTAGAAGGTGTAGATAATCTCATAGTTTCATCATTGTTGAATAACCATGACAGGATACTCTTTGGTATGTTCCCAGAATTATCAGTTTTTGGATCTAGCTCGGGTGTGGATTTCATGATATTATTGTTCATTTGAAGTATTTGATTAACTGAAGTTAAATGATCATTATTTATAGTTATCTCCTCTGCACTTTGTGACTCCACATCTGATTCAACAGATTTTGAATTAGATTTTAATTTCATCTTTTGCTTTTCTAATTTTCTCTTATGACTCTTCATATGTCTTCTCAGTGAATCATTTCTAACAAATTTCTTGTCACACCCACTAATTGGACAAGCGTATAATTTTTTAGGATTATGGTTTAATTTATGTCTTGATAAATGCTCTGATCTTCCAAATACTTTATCACATCCTGGGTAATTACATGCAAAATGGCCTAGTTTCTTCACACGACGTCTCTTAGCTGGTTGTTCTTGCTTGATTGAAGAACCATCTGCATTATATTCTTCTTGATGTTTCTCATGATCACTGGATGTATCATCTGTGTTATCATTTGCTTGATAAAGTTCTTGTTTCATCACATTGACTTTCTCTTCATAGGGTTCTTTCTTCATCATGGGTTGATCTTGCACATTGGGAGTATTATTTATATTATCAATTGCTTGATATTCTCGTTCAACTGTGCTCATTTTTATTGAATCCTCATGTGGCCATTAGTTTGATCTATTTGTCAGTAGTGGTATAGTAGATGTATACGAGCCACAATTAAGAAGTGGAATAGCCAAACAAGTATTTACTAATCAATCAAATGAACTTCATATACCCCAACCGAAGTCAATCATCTCATTTATTTCATTGCCTCGAAAATAAAAAAATTAATTTGATCGTTCTTTTACTATTAAGATTTTCAAAAAAACGATAACTGATATATTTGAATTTCTAAATTATTTATTATATATAACTGTGATAACAATGCATAAAAAGTCGAATGGGGGATAATATATTGCGAAACTAAGTAACTTAAGATAAGAAAAAAAAAGAGTAAATCATACTAATAAAACAGCATTAACACAACCATCTCTATCAGGTTCATTTGTAATTTGAGCATATTTACCCCAAACGACTTTACCACCAGCGGTAACTAAACCTAATTCAGAAACGTTAACTTCAATGATAGTACCTTTAGTTAAGACACCTAAAGTGGTATACATTGGAGATTGTGGATTCTTCTTAACTGATAAAATTGGTAATAAGACAGTTACTTTTAATTCAGGATGTGTAACGTTAGCCTTTTTCTGCCTAAGAGCAGCAGGTCTGATGATTCTTTCCATCTTGACTGGTCTTCTAGTGAAACCTTCACCAACGAAAGTGTGCTTAGTGATCATACGTTTCCATGATTTAGATTTAGATTTACCTGTCTTAACAACTTTGAACATTTCTTCTTCACTTATACCTCTAACTTTAGGTAATGGAACAGAGAATTTATCAGCTTTTTCCATTCTCTTTTGCTTGATTGAAGAAGAGATAGCCTTAGCAGTATTTTGCTGTTCACGGTCTAATAAATAAGTAGGTAATGCTTCACCATCATCTTCTTTAGGTTTAGAAGGACCTTTAATCTTAGATTCTTCATGAGCCTTAATCTTCTTCTTCATAGCAACCTTTTCAGTATAACGTTTCTTAGCAAACTGTATACCTCTCCAACCTTTCAAGTTTTGGGCATCTTTAGCTATTCTGTGTCCTTCTCTTGCTTGTCTTTTACGTTTTCTTTCTTCATAATCTAATTGTCTACCATGTTGTTTGATATGACGATCAATGTAATCGTTTTGAGGCTGATTTGAAAAAGAGAGTTAGTAATTCTGTGTGTAATTAGTAGCTTTGGAGGGCATACATACCATATTGAGTGTGTAATTCTAGTTATTATTGGTGATAAACTGATTAAATCAAATAACAGTACGGTATGCACTAAATAAAATTTTTTTTATCAATTAAAATTATTTTCTAAAAAGAAATTATCTGAGAAGAGATTACCCTTCTTAACTAAAATAATTTTTCATTTTACAGGGAAATTTTTTTATTTAAAGATTTAACAGATAGAAGAGAGAGAGATAGATAGAAGAGATAGCAGTATAGTATACACACAATGTCAAGCTTGGACTCTCTCATAACACAGATAAAGGACTCCATAAGGGCCACCACCACCTCGGTAGAGGCTATCTCACAGTACATAGATGACTCAACAGATTACCCAGAACTGACTAAATCGTTGCTCAAATCAAGTAACAAAAGTGAAAATGAACCTTTGGAAGGTGTTTCTCTTTTGTCTTTGAAGAACTCTGCTCTGCTCTCGTATATCAACAACTTGGCGCTCATATTGGGATCTCGTTTGGATTCACTTGGTACAGATAACGATATAACCCAGGATAAAGTGAGGTTAAGTGGTATTGAAGGTACTATTGTTCAAAGGGTTACTCTCGATCGTGGTGTTAAGCCATTAGAAAAGAAATTGAATTATCAATTAGATAAGTTGATAAGCGCTTATCAAAGAAGAGAAAAGGAACAGGAAGATGTTGAGAAGAAGAGTAAAGACGAAAGTGAAGATGATGAAGATGAAGATGAAGATGAAGAATCTGATTCTGAAGATGATGCATTATCTTATAGACCAGATGCTTCAAGTATGATGGCCAAACCACAAAAGGGGCTCAAGACTAAGAAGACCGCGGGCACTAAGACACAGACCAACGACGACGAATTTGAAGAAGAAGAAGAAGGCCAGAAGGCAAGTAAAGAAAAATATAGACCACCTAAGATCAGTGCTATGCTCCCACCAACGAGTATCAGTGAAGACAGTGGAAAGAATTCAAGGAGACGTAATCTACAAAGTATGGACGAATATTTACAAGATATTGGAGATGCACCATCTGTTGAACACAGTATTGGTTCTACTATTTTAGAACATGGTAGAGGTGGAGTTAAAACAGATAAAGATAGAAAGAAAGAAGAAGAAATTAAGAGATACGAAGAAGATAATTTTACCAGATTACCAAGTACACAGACTAAAGTATCAGCCAAGGAGAAGGCTAAGAAGAGAAGAAATGAATTTTTTGGTGAAGATTGGAGTATGTTTGAAAGTAATAGAGAATTTAATGAAAGTTCATCAAGGAAGAAAAGACCTACAAGTGCCTGGGATAGAGCTAAGAGAAAGAGAACTTAAATACTACATATATACATATAAATTTAATACATGCAATAAATATTGACATTTATACCCAATAATATATAAAAAACACATCTCAATACAAATAAGTTAAACATAAAACATAAAAAAGCCCAAAACCAAACCAGTAGTTAAATAAAATAAAGCAAAAAGAAAAAAAAAAGCAGAGGTATATAAATAGCAAAGGAATAACCATGCAGATAGCATTCCCTTTTATAAATCAGTAATTTATAATTGTAAAATATTACTAAATTGTTGTTGCTGTTGTTGTTGTAATTTTTCAATTTCTGAAGAAATATTCATAATTTTATTCTGAATTCTTTTACCAAATGGAGTTAATTTAATAATTGGTAATAGTGGATTAATTTCATTTATAAATCTAATTTTATAATCAATTGAACATAAATCTAAAGCTGTTTGAATGACATAATTACCAAATTGATCCTTAACTAAGATATTTAAAGTATTGACATTAAGCAATGATTCAAATAGTGGATTATAAGTACCCATATTATCAGAATCTTCAAAATTTGTTGATATTTTCAAACATTTTTCAATTACGTTAGAACTAAATTTTTGAGTTGATAATTCACAAATATATGGAATAATAACTCTTATTAATTCTTTATTAAGTTCATATATGTCTAATGAAATCAAATATTGGACAACATAATTTCCAAATTGATCTTGCATAAGGATAAAAGAATTTTTTATAATTTCATCACCTAATTGTAAAATTTGTGAATAATTTGATTTGTTAAGACATTTTTGTAATACACAACACCCATGTTTATGTGTTGATATCTTTATAATATTTTTACAAATTGTATTAACTATGAATTGTAATTCATAATTTTGAAATTTTTGTAAACATTTTTGAATAACATGGTTACCATTTAAATCTTGAATTAGGTTGACAATGTATGGTGTTAGTGCATCTTGAATTAACTTATAATGTTTTGGTGTTTTAAGGTAATCAATTAATTTTTGACAAGCTCTTGTACCATGTTGATTTTTGGAAATTGTATAGATAAAAGGAGAAATATTAATCAAGATTAAATTTAACTCTTCATCATTGGCATTAACTATAATCTTTTGAATCAAATAATTACCAAATGGATCAGTCATTAATTCTTTTGAAAATTTATAAACATTTTCAAAAATTATAGAAAAATTTTTGTTAAAATCTTCATCAATTTTTTTTTGTAAAAATCTACATCCATATTGATCTTTTGATAATTCTAAAAAATCAGTATTTTCATCCAATACAATACTGTTCTTTGAAGTATTATTATCAACAAAAGAATTGGTAATTGGTGAAGTAACTCCTGGTGAACTATTTCTCTTAATAATGGGAGTGGCGTGAGGAGTAAAATAATCAGGCTGTGCAAATTTATTGACTGGTCCATTATTCGTAGTATTGCTATTGGTATTAGTAGTATTAACCGATAATTGGTTGAATTGTCTTTCTAAACTGGTCAACTGTGGTAATGATAAGAATCTTCCTCTTTGCAATATATTTTCATCTGTGTTATAATCCAAAATACTTCCAATAATTGGGTCAATTTCATTTACAGATAAATTGTTATTAACATTCTGATAGTTATTGTTATTAACAACCGGGGTTGAAGTTGTTGAATTCCATGGAGAGTATAGACTAAAGTTAGTCTTGAAACTTGGTGTTGAAACAGGTGATACATTTGAAAAGGAACCATTACGACTCTTATTGATGAAGTTATCCTGATTGAAATTGATTTGTAAATCAGGGGGAGTGGTAGTAGTAGTATTATTATTATTATAACTATAGTTATTAATGTTATTGTTGAATAAGTAAGCTGAATCTAAAGTAGTTGAAGAACTGCCAGTGAGCAAAGAAGTATTTGTTGATGAAATTGAGTGAATTGAATTCTGATGATTATGGTGAGTATTAACTGTATTTGGATTATAATTTAAGATAGATGAATTAAAGGATTCATTCCTTTTTAAACTATTTGTATTTGTCATATTTAAATCATTTCTTATCTTTAAAGACATATTATCAGTATTATTGTTATTAATATAGTATAATAAATCTTCAGATTGTTCAAAATGCTATAATTTAAGTAATTAATATTAGTATGGGAATTTTAAAGAGGAAATGTGATGAGATGTGATGAGATGAGATTAGATCGATATTTTCTAATTAATTTATTTAATATTACCGATGAGATTGTCAGGAGTAATTAATCCGGATGAGATGGAATACTTACCATGATAGAGTAGAGTATTGGTTATATGTGTAGTTATTATTATTAGTAGTAGTATAGTAATAGAAGAGGAGTTTATAATTGATATGGGGATATACCAGTTTATATAATACGAAATGAGAAAGAGGGATATATGAATATAAATGTAAATATAAATATAATTGGATGTACTAACGAACTACTATATAATATGCTATAGATCAACTTAACAATAAGCTAACATATAATAAAGTAAGTGTATTGATCACTAGATTAAATAAGTGTATTAACATGAACTACTAACCATTAACTATTAAGTTAGTCTGAAAGTAGTTAGTAGATTAACGGATACCTTTTATGGCATAGAAGGGATCTAGAAGATATAATTACTGTATCTGGGAACGTAATGCTCTGTGTGATCTATGCTATGGCATAATAGGTAGTTAATATTTAGTCATATATATATATATGTATTATATGGATACTCTAGAATGTCTCATTCACTCACTATCAATTAGTTAATTAAGGAATGAGTTTCCTTCCTTCACTCATTCATTATAGATAAGCTGTACGTTTTAATTATATTACAGACAGCACAGTATTACCAACATGTGCCCAGTACACTCACTACTAAGAGCTAGATGATCTATATCTTTCTATCTGTCAAGTGTACTTCACAATTATCTCTTAGTGTATCTAGTATATAGGTAAGGATGAGCAACGTTAACTAATCTAGACTTTTCATCTGAAACATGTTGTTGGTTAATTAACTTATATGTTGTTACCTCTATGCTAATAGGTGTATCTATCTGTACTATACCACTTTATGCTTATCTAGTATATACTCATCTATTAATATCTAATACTACCGATATACTCATTTTACATAGTTAATTCTGATTTAAACTATTTTTAAGTATACCTTGTAAGTATTAGCAACTATATATATATTAAATTATGCTATACATACATAATGTCAGTACAAGCTTTCCAATCGCTTAATCGTATCATACATATATCAAATGTGCATATACTGTATGATCTAGTTATTGACATTGATAACTTAAATTAAACATAAACATTTATTGGTCAACTAAAGGTTCACATTGCTTATGTCCGCGTTTATTTATTACTACTTTAATTTGTCGTACCTTTGTACCTTCGTTTGTAACTTCTTCACCTTCCTTTTTTTTTACTCAATTATATCGTTTGAATTAGAAGTCTAGGTCAATTCAATTGAACTATACATAACATACTTTGAAGTACTCTGAGTATATTTGTGTTTCGATAATTCTCCGCGGTATATCCTTATGATCAAACTTCAATTTAATTTCATCATTCATTATACTTTCATTCACAATCTCATAAACAACTTTATTACTATGATACATTTTCAAGATTTGGAATTTTTTAGTAAATGAAAGTAATGTAATTTCATTAAATTTTGATAAACTTTCAATATTTTTAAATTTGAGGAATATGTTAAGTTCTCTTAGATATGGGAAGTTTTTAAAATTTAAATTTGAATTTAGTGTATTTGTAATTGTTATTATATCTGGGTAGTATAAGTTTATACTTAATTTTTCAATATTTGATGTTACTGTGTTCTTGCTGTGATTGTATATCGATAATGGTAAAATATATTCAATCAATGGTATACCAAATATATTAGTTAAATCTAATGAATTCAAACATGGATTACTTATAATGTCAAGCAATGCCTCAATATCATCGTATCTAATACTTCTCAGATACTGATCATTCAGTATAGCATGCACTTTAAGTCCATAATCCTCAACACATTCTTTATAGTCATTGATATGCAATTTGAGAAAATTTAAACTTCCTACTAAAGTAATAGATTTGAACTGTACTTGACTTAGTAAAACTATAAAATTAGAGTACTGTAATGTATTGAAATACAGTGAATTCACATGGTGTTGATCCATAATTATATTTTCATTTTCTAAAATTACAATTGATTTCTTATATAATGATAATTTAAAACCATTGAAATATCTATCGTTACGTGAATAATATTTTGATAATTCAAGTAGTCTTTCAATTGGTAACTTTTTAAAAATTTCAAGTTGAAGCTCACAAGGTAGATTAGCTATTATGTTATTTAATACCATGATTAATTGATTGATTGATATTATAATAGAATAGAAGAACATATATATCGTATAGTAGGATAGTCTGAGAAGTTGAAGTAATGTTTATATGGATGGGTAAACATGGGGTATCACCTTCATACAGATTGTGGGGTATTTCTTACTCCTCTTTTAACTATGGTGCGCATAGTTATTTATCCGAGAAGAAAAGAAAAACACCCTTAAACCATTCTAGTTCCAGTTTCATTTTAATTAGCCACATTCCCAATTAATTATTCAGCCACCTTTTTTGATAGTAGTGGAAAATCTCCAAATTGGCAACTCCTTTATTTCCCAATTTCAATATATTCAGATTCACTCGTATCAGTAGAGTTATATCACAGGGACTATTATATATTAATACACACTTATAATTTATCAATTGCTATAATCATATCTTCAATTGCTTTACCTATAACAATGACATCAGTGTTTTTAGGTATTTATAAAGCATTATACGATTATTCTGCTCAAAATGATGAAGAATTATCAATTAATGAAAATGATATTCTATATGTATTAGAAAAATCAGAAGTTGATGATTGGTGGAAAGTTAAAAAAAGAATTGTTGATGCTGATATCGAAGAACCTGTTGGATTGGTACCTTGTACTTATGTTGAACCTTGTACACCAATTAATAAATGTGTTGCTCTGTACGATTATGATAAACAAACTGAAGAAGAAATTACTTTTACTGAAGGTACTGTATTTGATTTATTCGATGATTCAGACTCAAATTGGTATTTAGTAGGTTTAAATGATCAACAATTTGGATTTGTTCCTTCTAATTATGTTGAAATAGGTACTGGATCTGCTGCTGCTCAAGCTCCGGTCACTCCCGCTGCAACAACTACTTACGGATCATCCTCGGCTCTTAACTCATTTCCTCCTCCTCCACAACGTATAGATAGAGTCACTTCAACTTCTCCTCCTGAATTAGAAGCGCCAACCCCACAGATGCCATTACGCCCAAGTGAAAGAGATGACCCATTACCTTCTCCACCTCATCAAAGTTCTTACTCCAACAATAACTACCATGATGATTACGCAGAAGAAGAAGAAGCTCCACCACCAATGCCATCTAGACCAAGAGCCACTTCAAGTGCTGCTATGTCACGTAAATCCTCAATCAGTATTGAAGATAATAGAAACCCTGATGAATATTTCAAAGATGATTTTTTCACTTGGCCAGTACATGAAATTGAAGGTCGTAAAAAGAGAAAATGTACTTTATCAATTGGTAACTCTTTAATCTTTATCACTCCTGAAACTTCATCAAGTTCATCTTCAAATAAAGAATGGAATATAACAGATTTAGTAAGTTATAACCATGAAAAGAAACACGTTTTCTTAGAATTTAGAAATCCATATGCATCTTTTGAGTTACATGCTGGCAGTAAAGATTCTGCTGAAACAATAGTAGCTGTATTAGGTGACATCAAAGGGATGTCTTCAATGAATGGGTTGAAAGATGTTAAAGAAGCCTCATCTTCTAAAAAGCAAGGTAAAGTATTGTACGATTTTGAAGCTGCATCTCCTGATGAATTAACAGTTTATGAAGGTGATACAGTTATTATCCTTAATGACAAGAAATCAAAATCTTGGTGGATGGTACAAAATACAACAACTGGTAGAAGTGGTGTTGTGCCTTCAAATTACATTAAAGTAAGTTCTGCTGCTTCTCAAAGTATAAGATCATTTTTTTCAAGAAAAGGTTCACAATCTTCATTAAATTCATTAAGTCCAAAGAAGAAAAAGGCAAAGGATAAAGAAAGAGAAAGAGAAGAAAGAGAATTAGAAAAACAACGTGAAGAATTAGAAAAGCAAAGAAGTCGTCAAAAGAGAAAGGAAAGAGAACTAAGAGATCGTGAAGAAAGAGAAAGAATCCGTCGTGCTGATGAACGTGAACGTGAAAATAGAGCTTCAAGAAATAAATCATCTGGTGGCAAGTCATCGTCTTCTTCAAATGGTGGTGGTGATTCAGGTAAACCAAATATGCATAGAGTACGTACATGGATTGATAGATCTGGATCTTTCAAAGTGGAAGCTGAATTCTTGGGTTGTTCAGATGGTAAAATTCATTTACATAAAGTTAATGGTGTCAAAATTGCAGTTGCTGCTCCTAAATTATCAACCGAAGATTTAGAATACGTGGAAAGAATAACCGGTATGTCTTTAGAAAGTTATAAACCTAAGAAACAATCACAATCTGAACCTGCTTCACAACCAGTTCAACAACAAGCTCCAAGACAAGTTGAATCTTCATCTGGAGCTAGACAAGAAAAACAACAACAACAATCAGTTCCATTCAACTCTAAATTAAACGATTATTGGTTTGATTTCTTTGTCTCTTGTGGTGTTGATGCAAATGTATGTGAACGTTATGCCAGAAATTTCACCAAAGAACAAATTGATGAATCCATCTTAGAAGATATTTCACCTTCATTAATGAGAACTTTAGGTTTAAGAGAAGGTGATATCTTAAGAGTTAATAAATTCTTAGATAACAAATTTGGTCGTAATAAACCCGTTGATGCTGCTCCTACCGGTGGTTTATTCAGCGGTGCTGATGGTGCTTTGAAGAATAATCGTACAGGTAGTAATAATGAACCTGTTAATGGTGCTTCATTGAACAACGGTAGTAGTCAATTCACTGATGATGCTTGGGTCGTTAAACCAGCTGCTGAAACAGCTAAATCTGCTTCTGCTCCTTCAATTACTCCACAATTAACTGGTTCTATACAAGACTTGGTCAACATTAAACCGGTGGAATCAAAACCAATGTCTACAGGTGGTTCTTCATCATTGATGAAACCAGTTACTTCCACAAAGACAGGTAATTCTGAATTCACTGCTATGCAACCACAAAAGACTAGTACTACATCAATGGCTTCTCAACCAACTGGTGCTCTATTCCCAATGCCAACTGGTTTCATGCCTATTGGTATGATGCCAATGCTGACTGGTCAGGCCACAGGATTCATGCCTTTGCAACCAACTGGGTTAATGCCATTACAGAAAACTGGTGGATTAATACCATTGCAACCAACTGGTTTAATGCCATTACAGAAAACTGGTGGATTATTACCATTGCAGCCAACTGGTTTGATGCCATTACAGAAGACTGGTGGTTTCGGTGCTATGCCAATGACTACTTTTGGCCAACCTACTGGTGGACTTATGCCATTACAAAAGACTGGAACTATGCCAATGACTTCATTCGGTACTTTACAACCTACTGGTGGTCTCATGCCATTACAAAAGACCGGCGGATTACAGCCAATGCCAACTACTTCATTCGGTATATCTCAACCAACTGGTGGTTTTGGTGCTATGCAACCAACTGGTGGTCTCATGCCATTACAGAAGACTGGTGGATTACAACCAATGCCAACTACATCATTCGGCAATGGTCAACCTACTGGTGGATTCAATGCTATGCCAACAACATCATTTGGAGCAATGCAACCAACAGGTGGTTTGAATATGTTTAATACTGGATTCCAGCAACAAAAGACAGGAGGAATGATGTCCATGCCAACTACTTCATTTGGCACACAACAAACAGGAATGATGAATCAATCAATTCCAACAATGATGCCAAATATGACAACTTCTTTTGGTAATGGTCAACCAACTGGTGGATTCAATAACAATAATATGATGCCACAATTAACAAATATGTTCCAAAATACTTCTATTTCTAATAACAATGGATTTGGACAACAGCAACCTCAACCTCAATTTGGTGGATTTGGTAACGGTATGGGCATGCCACAACAGACATTCAATGGTTTTGGTAATGGTGTTGATCAATTCCAACAACAGCAACAACAACCAATGCTTCAGAGTCAACCAACTGGTCTTGGATTCGGTAATGCTCCAGTATCAGCGGGTGCATTTGGTGTTCAATCAAGCAATGGTTTCTTGCAAAGTCAACCTACTGGTAAAAGAGCTAATTTAGCTAATGCTACAGCTGATAATCCATTTGGATTTTAAGAAATGCAAAAGTAAAACACTCATTTTCTTTACATAGTATTATTATTTTTTTCACTTTTTTGTTCCATTACGTATGTCAGTTATATTCAAAAGATAGATTTTTTTTACATTTAAATTATATTGTTACAGTAGTTATAAGTAGTTTATAGAAAATAAACAAGCGTACATATGTATTAATCGTTGAGAAGTATACAACGTGATAACTATTTTATTTCAAACTATAGTAGTTAACACTTGGGGATAAATAAAACGCAAATAACGAAAGAAAGAGAATTTGAAGTAAAAGAAGCGGACCTGATTAATGTTCTAGTATTATAAGTGAACTTAATTTTCTGAGAGATCAGCAATGATTTCATTTAAAGCAAACCATTGTTCTTGACCAAAAAATTCACTATAAAAAGTTTCAAAATCAAATTCATCATCTTGAGATTCATACGATTCAATTTCAAATTCGGAAGTAGTTTTAGTTAATAAAGTATCTTTAGTAATAACACCATTTTCAGCGATAACATCTCTAGTGTATGGGAATAATAAACTTTCACTGGTTTCTAAAATCTTGGATTCAGTGGCAACACCGACGATATCGTCAATAGTTGAATTTTGTCTAGCATCAATGCCATACGATTTTAATCCATTAATCTTAGTCTTAAGACCATAACCAACTTTAACTTCTAATGAAGCATTAACTGGTGGACCCCAAACTGGAGTAGAAGCTAAAGTTTCCTTAATGATCATTGGGAAAGCACTGGTTTCATTGAAAGTGTAGATAGCGTCTGGAGAAACAGCTTTTTCTGCGGTGATAGCAGCAGTGTTGTTTTCAATGGAGAAACCTAATGAAGAAGAACCAATAAGAGTTAAAGAAGTAGAAGCACCACTCATTCTCTTTTGACCAATGGAAACAATAGAAGCAGATGAATTTAAGGTAGCAGTGAAGTTAGCAGTTGAGTTATCGAAAAGAGTGAAGTTTAAGTTTGAGATTAAACCAGCGGAGACAGAAGCTCTAACAATTTGATTTTCAATTATACCAGATGGAGGAGCAATCAAGATACCGGTACCTTCAACTTCAGAATCAGTGGTTAATAATTCACCAACAGATTCATCAATGAATTCAGATTCCCAAGCTAATAAGTTACCAGTTAAATCCCATCTGTTAACTTGAATTTGAGAAGAACCTGGAGCTGGAACTGGAGCTGGAACAGATGGTGGACCGGCGATGGTGGAAGATTTAACTAATGAGACAACTTCAACATCAATGGTAACATCATCTTCCCATAATAATGGTAAGACGGTGGTTAAATCAACATCATAAGCTAAAGCATCAAAAGCACCAGAAGCAGCTATTGGAGACCAAGCCTTAGCAGCATCAGTACCTTTACCTGCTTTATCGGCTCTTAATAAAGTTGGATTTGGAGAAATAGCACCAATGAAAATTTTGTCAACATAAACGTTGATTGATCTTAATGGACCAATTTCTGGAGCAGCTGGAGTAGCACCGATACTGTTTCTGTAATAAGCAATTTCTTCTTCTGAAGCAGAAGCAAATAATTGTAAACGAGCAACGGTAACGTTAGATGGTAATTGTGGGATATCAACTGAAAAAGTATCTTTTGGTAAAGCAAAAGAAGAACCTTCGTTAGATAATGGGATAATGATATCAGCAGGACCTGAAGCAACGAATAAAGTGGCAGCGTCAAATTCTGGAGCATCAACAGTAGTTAAAGAGTCATTGTAGAAAGTAGCACTCAAAGAAACGTTTAAATCACCAGTTAAAGTACCATCAACAATATCAAAAGAGATGGTTCTGTTTTCAGTGAATAAGTTCAAGTAGTCTGAAACGTTCTTAGTAGTAGAAGAGTTAGCTAATAAACCTAATGGGTTTGGAGTAGAAGTTCTCCAGATTGGGTATTCATCAATGTAAATATCAGCGATTAATGGATCTTGATCACCAGAAGCTGAAAAGTTTAAGTTGAATAAGACATTGGTGAAGTTGAAAACTTCTGGAGCAACGTAATCAAAAGCTATATCAGAAGAGAAAGAAGTAGTGTTGTAAACTTCAGTGGAGATATAGGAACCAAGTGGGATTGAGAATGGAGGAGTGACTTCAAAGATTTCGACTGGTTCAACAGCGTCAACAGGTTTAGCAGCAGCACTGGAAGAAGCACAATTTTTAAACATTGATAATAAGTTAGCTGGGGTAGCAACTAATTCCTCTGGTAACACACTCTTCAATGGTGTAGCTAAGAAGTATAAAGCAGTGTAAGAAGCAACAAGAGTTCCAACTAAAGAAGCCATTCTTCTAGTTTTACTATGTTGTTTTCTTCTTGGAAATTCAGACTGACTTTCTAAGTCATTGTAAGTAGCTAATAAAGCTTGCTTTTCGTCAACAATTGGTAATTCAATTGGAGCCATGCTGTATATAGAATTATAAATCAATGATTGAACAAGTTTAAGAAAAGAAAAAAGTCTGATAAAAGTAGGAGAAGCAGAATAATGGCCATATATATACTAGTTGAAATATAGCTATATGGGGGAGCCGAATAGAGCTAATTAGCAAAAAAAAATTATTTGGCAGCTTAATTAAGAAAAAGTGCTGCAAAAAAAGACTTCACTGCCTTTAAAAGTTAACCATAAACATTAACGCTCAGATCGGTTGGCCGGGCATTTCCGCGGATTTTCTTAATTTTTACTGAGAAAGTTTAAACGACTGCCTAATTGGGATGAGAAGGGGCTACTTCCAGATTGACATACCAAAACAATCACGTGACACTGAAAAATCACGTGACGTGGTATAACATCCGAACACCATTTTGTTTTAGAAATTTCTGAAAAACCAACGACAACGAACACGTACAGAATTTTTCTGATTCTCGATTTCATCATTATAAGACGTTATCTCAATTGCTACCCCTGTTCCCATCATCAAAGAGATCCACATACACGCATCATGTCTCAGTCAAGATACGACTACGACGAGAATTCTCAGACATGGCCTTATTTTGTGTTAACTGGTACTCTTGTACCATTAGTGCCGGTGACAATTTCATATATTGTTTCAAATTTAACTTCATCAAAATCTTCATTCAATGTATCAGAAACTGAAAATAATCAATTATTAAGTTACTTTAAACCATATAATGAAAAGCAATTGAGTAATGTTAAGTCTAAGAAACTGAAGAAGAATGTTTTCAGTAAGACCTTGATATTTATAATCTTAGGTTGGTTAATTACTTTCTTCCTTATATATAAAATTAACCATACTGAAATAATAGCTACCGAGGTTCTGTTCGATCCATGGAATATTTTGGGAATTGATGAATCATCTACTGAAAAAGTTATCAGATCCACCTATAGAAAACTTTCGTTGAAATTCCATCCAGATAAAGTTGATACTACAAATATGACACAAGAAGAAGCCGAAGAAGTTGATGCGCAATATGTGCTAATCACCAAGGCCTATAAAGCATTGACCGATGATTCAGTAAGAGAGAATTTCTTAAAGTATGGTAACCCTGATGGACCAGCCGATATTAAGCACGGTATTGCCTTACCAAAATTCTTAATTGATGGTCCAAGTTCCCCATTATTGGTTGTCGTTTATATTATCTTAATTGGTTTCATCTTGCCTTATGTTGTCAATTCCTGGTGGATTGGTGTCAAATCATACACAAAACAAGGCCTACATGTTGATACTGCTGCTTCTTTTGTTCAAGTATTGATCAATTACAATCCTGCTAAACTTACAAGAATTGAAACAATTTTGGAATGGATTAGTGAAGCTAAAGAATTCGAATTACTGAACAAGAACTTAACCCCAGAAAAAGTTTATGAATTATTATTATCACATATTAATAGAACTAAATTATCTGACTCTGAAGAAGAATTAAAATTAGAAGTCGTTTCAATCACTCCTGAATTAATCATTGGTTTCATTGAAACTGCATCTTGCTTTAGAAATACTGAAGTTACATTAAAAGCCACCGAAACTCATCGTTGTATAATTCAAGCATTGAACCCATCTGGTAATGCTGAAATTACAGAATACGCTCAAATTTTACAATTACCAGGTGTTTCATTAGATAAAATTGATAAGACACAAAAGATTCATACATTAGGTAAATTATTAAAAGCACCAACAGTTGAACCATCAAAGTTTCTCAATGTCCCAAATACCGATAAAATCTTAAAAGTTGCTTCACAGATTCCAATAATTGAACCAATTTCTTGTGAATTTAAAGTTCCTGGTGAATCTTTTGTTCCTCCAGAATCAACAACACATATAAGTTTAAAATTTTTAATCAAATCACCATCTCAAAAATCAAAACCAGAAGTTTCAAAGTTATCAAAAGAAGTTGTAGAAACTCAACTCAATGAAGTTGAAACTTTAGAAACTTTAAGAAATCCATTCAAAATCGTGGAAGATCAACCAAGTTTACCTGCTCCAATAGCTCCATATTTCCCAAATACAGATTATTTTAAGAAACGTAACGGTTGGATAGCTTACCTTATAGTTCAAAGAGATGGTAAAATAGGTGAAATACCACAATATATCAGTAAAGCAGATTTATCAAATTTGGAGTTATCACAAGAAGATTACATGGGTAGTAAAGCAGTAGTGGGGACTTTCAAATTTCCATTAACTTCACCAACACCAAAAGAAGCTGGTAAATTCCCATTTAGATTAGTGATCAGGTCATTGAACTACTTTGGTTCTGATCTAGATATTGCATTAACTATGAATGTTGAAGATAAACCAATGGAAGAAGTAAGTAAAGATGTTTACGAAATTGAAGATCCAGATGAAGACTCTATTGCCGGTGCACTAGCTTCTATGCGTGGTGAGAATGTTAAGAAAGCTGTTAATGAATATAGCTCAGATGAAGAAAGTGACGAAGATGATGATGACGAAGAAGAAGAAGAGGAAGATTGGACTGATATTAATACTGATACTGAAGTTGAAGAAGACGCTTTAGATGATGAGAAATAAAAGTTTCAATGAGATTATGCATATTCTTGTTTATTATGTAAATTATATATAATAATATTAACAAATACAAATATATATATATATATATTTATACTAGAGTTCCTACTAAGGAGCAGGCGTAGAAGGAGTAGCACTTCTACCATTAGCATTATTACCCTTTCTCAAGATTCTATTTGCATATTCAATTAATTGATTATTACCTTCTTGATTAACAAAAAATCTTTTACGTAATTTATCCTTCCATACAATAACTCCAATCTCTTCACCATATGAACTTAACTTTTCGAATTCCATATCATTAGCAAAATCTTTATACAAGTAACCTTTGAAAGATTGTATTCTATCAAGTTCTAATTGCCAAAGTTTGATTTGATCTATCACAGTTGGTGGTAATATTTCAAGTTGGTGTCCTGCATGTGGTCCATTTGGACCTGCTGCTGAGCTTTCAAATTCAAGCTTTTTAGCTAATTTATCTTCAGCAAGCTTGATCATACCTGGATGTGCATGTGTTTCCAAGTAGCTTATGATTTGGTCAGATGTAATACCATTCATCAATGCTCTACGAACAGATTCTCTAGTCAATGATCCAGATACCATATTGCTAAACCTAGCTCTCAAATGGACAAATAAGTTAAGGATAGCGATTTGTAACGGAGATGACGTGTAACAATAAATCTTGAAATTGGTTTCAATGATGATAGATCCATTACCCATATCTGGACCACCAGCATTAGCTGCTTGAATTTCTTGGTTCATCACTGTAGATGGTGATTTGAACACACAGTGTTCTGATGTTAAGGTAGTCGCTAGTCTTGTTGGATAAAATTTTCTATTCTCTTTAGCTGGTGGATAGTAAATCAAACCGTAATCTATTAAATCTTCCAACATGATCAATTGAGTGTCACTTAACATTGTAGTGGGATATCCTTCACCAAGTTCTAGCGAACCCAAAATGAAAATAAAATTAAGAACATCAACTGGATTCATCATTAACTTTTCAGACATCTTCAAATACTGTAATAATAATGTCCATATCTGTGAGTTAATATCTTGTAATAGAAACTGGAAACCTTCATTGGTGATTAATAATTTCTGTAAAGTTTGTAAAGAAGGCGTAGTAGTTAAACTTGTTGGATCAATAACGCCATCGTTATCTTCTCTTCTCTTTCTATCACTCTGTAATTCCATTAATCCACTATGCCTCAATAGTGTCAATACTCCTATACTTGGTAATACAGCAATTTCAGATCCAACCATAAAATGCAAAATGTTTTCCCATTTGGAAAGACAGTAGGAATCTAACAATTCAATAGTAATTTCCTTTTCATCTTCAAATAAGTTGGCTAGTTTGTTTTCATTTGAATCTGATGTCATTTCAACATCCTCCTCTTTGATGGTTGGATCATTTGCTTCGTTTTCATCAGCTGACACACTTTCTTCTTGCTTAGGTTCTTCCTCCTCCTCTCTCTTCTCTACTTCAGCTGGCTCGCTTGTTTCTTTGTCTTCTTCTTGCACACCCGTCAGTGCATTCTTGAAACTCTGTCTGAAAATTGCATTCAACTGCACAAGAACTACAGTGGTTGGTTGTCCAGTTTGTGGATGTGTCACTTGCTTCCTTATATCCTTTGTCAGATTGAGCGCTTTCAATCTTTTCAAAGAATCATTTTGATATATTTTCGTTGGATTCCTATGGTGTGCATTCGAGCTCCCACTAGATTGCTTTACCCATCTATTAAGATCAGAATATGGAATAGCGTTTTCTTGAAAAAGTAATGTCATCACATAAAACTTGGCTAGTGACGGTAATAGTCTGAAAATGGCTAAGCATGTCTCTGGTGATTTATATAACTGTGAATGAATGGTTTCTGGCAAGTTTTCAAGGTATTCATTAATTGTGGATTTGAAAAGCTCTGAGCCAGAACTTGAAGAGTACGCTGATGTGGACATAATGCTATTCCTTGGTGTAGTATCAACGCACTGTTATACTTCTGTGCCCGATAATCACAGTACAATTGATGTAGAACTATCTATAAGTAGTATATCTCTTCATCTTCATCTTCTCACTCTGTCCCATCCAAATATTTCAAATCGATGTGCTTCGCACAAAAATCACACATCGTCTTTCAGAATTGCAACATGGGACACCGGCTAATCAGAATCGATCGTAATATCTTGCTCTCGTCAACATACCTATCTGCTGCTCTTATTCACTACATATCTTTTTACTTATACAAGCTCTACAAAAGCTCTGACAATAGCTTCTGGGGAACTCTTTATTGCACAAGTGGCCTCTACCTTATTTTTAAAATTCGAAATCGCAAATAAAAAGATTATAAATATCCCCTAAATTTGATTACTTTGTCATCAATTTAGAAGTCCAATCAGCTGGTTTTAATTTTATATCTCACGTTAAACACTTAGATTATCTATATCAGATCATACAAATAGTCATACTGGTTTACTATAACATACTGTCATGAGTTCAGTAGATTCAGAGAACACACCCATTACCCCTGATTCGAGTGGGCGCCTTCGACTTCCAACGGTAGTCATTCAATATGCTGACGGAACGAGCCAAGATTTACTTATAGAAGTTGGTCCTCCAAACTCAAATGTCTCAGCCAACCCCATAGTGAGTTCGCATGTTCCAGGAACTGCCATGTCGGAAAATCCAGTTGCTGCTTTACTCAGGGCCATGAATCCAAATTTCCCTGATATTTTCTCACAAGCTCAAGAGCGTTCTGCACCAAGTTCTGCAACTGCCGACTTAACTGATTCAACAACCGACGAATCCACTAATACCAGCACCACTATTAATATCAATGCTAATGATAACGATAATGAAACAACTGAATCATCAAGCGCTGTACATACACCTGCACCATCAGCTCCAAGACGAGGAATACGAGGCATTGATTATCCAGCATTCGACGTCTCGTCTAACGGAGTTTATACAGAAAGCACAAATCCAACAACATCAAGTGAAACTCTGGGTAGATTGATAGAACCCATCAACCGTGTTTTAGATCGTCATGCAGCTCAAGTTGCAAACACTGAACAAGACAGAACAGCAGCAAGTACAGAAGGTGCAGATTCAGAAAATGCTACAACTAACGATCCAGAGGCTTCTGACTCTGAACCATCAAGAAATATCATATTGACTGTTAACTACATATATGGACAACCTAATACGGATGTAAATGCCAATAATAGCTCAGATGTCAATCTTTCAGGATCGCTGATCCTCCATGTACCTAATATTAACGATAACGATGATGAAAGTTTACAAGTACTGATAAGGCTAGCCACTACTATTGCATTAAGGACAATTGCTACTGCCGTTAAGAAATCTGCGGGAGTTACAGAAGAAGTCTTTGAAGGATTGAAAATCATGACGGAACAAGAGTTGAAAGATAATACATGTGCTATCTGTTTTGATGATTATGAAAAAATCGATGAGTTAAAATCAAAGAAAAGAAGTAATGTAGACGTTGAAGTAGAAGAGGATGAAACTAAAGAGAAACCAAGAAAATCAAGAAAATTGAACACGACTTCCACTCCTCATTCAGAAGATTCTACTAATACAGATAAGAATATAATCAAGGTTGAAAGTTCTCCTCATGTCAAATATAGCCATATTCCAGTTTCAATGCCCTGTGGTCATGTCTTTGGAAGATCATGTTTATACGAGTGGGTCAAAATAAATAACAGTTGCCCACTTTGTAGAGAGCACATCAAAGCTGAATCAGCTACTTCAGGCGACTCTTCAACCACAAGAACATCAACCCCTTCAACAGATTCGTATAATGAAACAACAATCACTCTTCCAAATCTTGCAAGTGTCATTAGCCAAAGCAGAGAAGCCATTGATGATTTCAACACTAGAAACTTAAGATTCATCATGCCTGATCAAGATCCACAACAACAACACATAGTTACTGATACTGTTGGATTTACTTCTGCTGCTCCTCAAAGTGATAGCACTTCTGCTAACAACAACAATCCAGAACAACATCAACAACAACACCAGCAACAACAACAACGTAATATGATCGCTAATAGCATAGGTTTAGTTAGAGAATTATTACAAAACTTGTCAAACGGTAGAATAAGAAATCCAGTAAGAGTTAGGTCAGCAGATACAAGCGCATTGTCACAAAACACTCTGCATAGAATTCCAATAATTAGGTCAACTTCAGGTAACAGAGCTCCTAGTGTTCTCAATAATCCTGGATTGAGAGATAATCTTAACAGAACCAGGGCCAATAGAAGAATA
Source organism: Wenyingozyma methylovora (assembly GCA_030570175.1). NCBI lineage: Eukaryota > Fungi > Ascomycota > Pichiomycetes > Pichiales > Pichiaceae > Wenyingozyma > Wenyingozyma methylovora. The sequence continues at coordinate 697,329 of JAJLVC010000002.1, read as the reverse complement.
AACAGAGAAAGAGCTAACGAGATCATTAATCGTGATGCACTTTTCCCAATAGGTGTTGAAAGTCGTAGAACAGAATTAGGGGTAACTACAACTGAAGTGCGTGGTACATCAACTAACTCAGATAATACTCCATCTTCAGGTCCATTGAGAGAAAATTCATATTCAGTTGTAGGAAGTGGTATAAACGAGCAAACTATTAGTTCATGGCTCAATGATATGGGTGGTAGAAGGAATAGAAGAAGAAGGGGTAATACTGATAACAACAGTGACACCAATCAATCAAATGCCGAGGAGACATCTAACGACAATTGATCCTCATGTATGTTTTACTTTTACTTCTTGTTCGAATATCATACTTTCTTTTTCTTTTTTTTTTTTTCTTTGATACTATTATTATTATCACTCAAATACCAGCATTTATTAGCATTTACTTTGTGTTAATATCTATGTATAAATCTACATAATTATAATATACTGTACCCATTTTTGCAATGAACTGTAACTTTTTAATATAAGCTTCGAAAGCTCGTTTTACTTTGGTTTGATATTTACTCGATAGCTTTTAATATTTTAAATGTAGCACAATAATCTTTACACCACAAAGAGAAATGCTCTACTTCAATTTTAGGTGCGAACAATATGTTTACTTGATGATCTGAAATCCACTGATTAGATTATAATTTGACGGATTAACCAAATTGAAACAAATACACCGCTTTGGCATATCTAGGATTGTCTATTGACACCACATTTTTTATCGAGAAGTCAATTTATAGAAATTGGAGTGTAATTGATTATCTTCAGAGAAATTGAGAGAAGACGTGAAAGGAACATACCCCCATCGGAGATGGATCCATACTTTACTAAGATGTTAGAGTCCGTAGGCTCAGGGACTCCTACAAACCTACAAACTTCACAGACAGAACTTACGAAACAAAAGAATGTGCGAAGTAGGCTCGAGAAATTACTAAAGTCAGATATATCCAATGAATCGAAGGTTAAAGTACAAGCAGAACTTGACGAGGTTAACCGGAACATATCGCAAAATGAAAAGAGAATAGAATCTCTGAAGAAGTTGGCTACATCATATGCAGATTTTGAAAGTGTAAGATTACGAAGTAATACCTTGTCAACCAACATTTCTGATTCATTTAACTCATATTATAGTTCCTCATTGAACGAATTTTCAGATAATGATTCTGCTGCAAACGGAGAAAGTGAGCATGGAAATAGCAGAGAAACGCAACACGATCAAAGCCCTACTTGGGAATTAGCAGACATACTTCAGTCTTTAGGAGATAAAGAAAAAGGTCCGGAGTATTTGGTGACAAGAGCTAATGATTTTGTATCACTTTTGCGAAATAATGAGCTTCTAAAAGAAGATTTAGTGCTTTCTTCAATGAGTCATAGAATTCATATCCTCCTATTATCAAGCTCATCAGAAGTTGTCGCATCAGGCTATAGAGTGGTGCGGTATGTTATCACTAATCTTGAATCCATACAATTCTTATCTGAACTGAACATTGATTATTGTATCATTGCATCCCTCATGAGAGATCCCAAGACTTGCTCTGTCGAAAGAGAACAAGCTTTTAAATTATTGAGAAGATATATAGATATCGAAGGGGCATTGAAAATACTCAGCGTGGGCTGTGTAAGATCAATTGTGTCAGTTGCTGAAAATCCAGATGATCCATTGAAAATAGTTGCTGTGGAAACACTTATTGAAATAGCTCTTCTCAACCCAGAGCTTGCATTCAAAGCAAACGGGTTAAAATGTTTATTACAATGTGTTACTGAAGGTCCATTTGCACTTTCGACAATATGCATTGTATCGTTAGTGAAAATGCTTGAATTGCCTACAACTAGACCTTATATTATAGAAGAATATATAATACAATCGTTGATTGCACCATTTATGGAATTACATGTGAAAGCAGAAAAACTTCAGACAGTGGCATTTGCCCTAACATCAATACTGAAGTCATGGTCAGGGTTTATTGCCATTAGAAAAAACAACTTCATTGCTTTAAAGCAATTGATAAGTTGCTTATCATTCGATTCACCAGTTCTTAGAAGTATTGTTATTCATATCTTTCTAGATTTGTTTAGAATCAGGCCCTTACCATGGATTCAAATTCCAGAATCATCCAAAAAAAGTATTTTTACATTTAAGGAGCCTGTGTTTTTAACGATTTACGCACCAAGATCAGGAGCTTCATCTAGAAGTATACCAGAAAAAGAATCTTCATTTGTAAACCATTTCACAGCAATGATTTTGCAAGCAAGTTTAGATTGTGGACTTGTTCCGAAGTTACTTTCAGTTTATGAGACTTTGAAAGACAAGCAAGTTAAGAAAGTTGTTGTGCTGTTATCCGAAATTTCATATTTAAAAGCTTATTTGCTACCAACTCAATCTACACCTGAAATTGCACCTCCGTTTAAAGTGAACTCATTGATGGAGAAGGAACTCAGAAAGTATCATTCAACTAATTTTGCTATTTCTGAAAATAAAATCCTTAAATTTCAAAAAGAAATGAAAACAAAAGTAATGTATGCAGTGGATGATAACGAATTGAAAAACATGTTATTCAACACACACGTTTTAACAACAAAAGATTTTTATAAATGGGATTGGAATTTGATCACTGATTTGATTCAAGGGCCATTGAAAGATCCTAAAAAATTTGAAGAGACTGTTAAGACCACAAAATTTTTCAAGAGAATAATGTCATTTTATAGGCCTTTCAAATATAGATTCTCTACATGTAAGAAAACAAAACACAATCAAGTATTTGTCAAAGTTGGATGTGAAGTGTTCAAATGTTTATTATCTAGTAAAGAAGGTGTCTTATATCTTACTGAAAATAAAGCATTACCACAAATCGCTGAATGTCTTGCTCAAATAGATCCATATAGTGGAATTACAGCTGCTGATCCGTTATTTTCAAAAAGTAAATTAGAGTCAACTTTGAGTTATGGATACTTTTCATTTTTGGGGGTCTTATCATCAGATCCAAATGGACACAGAATTTTAGAACAATGGTGGATTTTCAATATGTTATATCATGTCACTGATAAGAAGACAAATAGAGAAGATTTGGTTAAATTTGTAATCAAAGAAATGAATTACAGTATTCCAAGTCATTTAAGAATTATATTAAATAAAGTTGCTGCCACTGGGGGTGATTCAATGAGATTATTTGCTACTAAACATATTGGAAGTTTATTGGAGTTCGAAGAATGTGAAGAATTTGCCGTCCGAAGCTTGGTCAATCAATTATGCGACCCCGAATTTCATGTACGTGATTTAGCTGTTGAGTTATTAACAAAATACTCAAGAGATGATAAAAAGACATCACAGATCATTAAATTTAGACCTTCTTTGGATGTTTTAGGAAACACAGGTATACCGTTAATGTTAAATATTTTATCTACCGAGGCTGGCTTCCATTATTTACAAGAGATCAATTTTGTCGAGATCGAAATGGAAAGTTGGATTGATGATAAAAACAAGAAATATGTCAACGAAATAGAAGCTTTTATACTTAAAGAACTGTTTAACGTGAAACAAGGGTCTGAAAAAGCTCCATATCATTTCTTTGGTGCATTAGTTAAGACCCCAGAGGGAATGAGTCTTCTTGAATCAACTGAAACATTTTCATCATTTGCTAGTATAATTGAATCTTATTACTCTATTTTACACAATGGTAAAGAGTTTGAGTTTTATAGTAAATCTTCTAGAGAGGAGCAAGAAGAAACTTTATTGGATTTGAAATCTATATTGTGGGCAATGGGACACATCGGTTCTTCAGAATATGGTATTACTTTATTAGAATTATCTGGAGTTGTTGATCATATTGTCTATATCTGTGAGAATTCATCAAATTGGTCGTTGAAAGGTACATGCTTATATGCTATGGGACTCATTACACAGACTGAACAAGGTTCAGAGATCTTAGATGATTTAGGATGGTTGACTACATTTTCAAATTCTGGTGATCCATTACCTATTTGTATTCCAAAAGACTTTTCAGCTTTTTCAACAGGGGATGAAAAGCAGTTGATAGATACAAATAGGGCTAAGATTCCTTCTGCTACTGCGTTGGAAACTTTTGAAAAAATCATGGAGTCTGATTTTGCTCCATTTTATCAAAGCCAAAAACATACAAATTCATTGACAAGTACTGGATCCGCTTCTTCGAACTCATATTCTCAGGATTATATAACTTTGAATGAAATATACGAGAATGTTATCTTGCTATTAGTGAATTCAAGTAAAGGATATAGCAATTTGAATAAGATTAAAGCTCGGGCACCTCACTTATTTGAAACAGAGCCAGTATTACTGAAATTGATAATGTCCGCATTGGAAAATTACAGATTCAAGACAAGTGCTAGGAAATTCTTGGTAACAGAGTTAATAAATTTCAATAAGATGATGGAGCTACTGTTCAAGAGGAATAGAAAGAGAAGCAAGGAAATACCGATCCAACTTTCACCTTCTCCAAGTCCACATCAAATCCAAGAGTCTCATCCTCCTTCAGTCCCTACAGATTTTTCTCAAAGTATCCCTATGCTACAAATATCGACTGAACCAGTCATGGGGTCTGTGTTCCCTGGAGCATGACGACTATCATTTTATAACTATATATATCTATACAAACCTCAACGCAAATAAAAGTTATTGATATAATAAAATTTAATGGGGAAAAACACAGCCATCTTCTTGATCATCATCTTTTTTTTTATTTTTCTTGAGATAACAAACTAAGCTCAATTTACATGGCTAAAGTTGATTTGTTTATATTTTTCCGTTTAACTGTTTCTTTTCCTTCCTAAGTTATCACATAGCCATTGATTTGTAATCACGGGAGATTGATCTTTGATATATCTCATAATTGAATAGAGAAAACAAATTGATTTAGAATGACTTTAAGAGAAGCTATTAGTAAGTATACATTGGAAGGCAACAGAAGGAGACGTTAAAACAACAGCATTAGAAGTTCCATTACTAACTCCAACTCTTAACTACAGATAAGGCTACTAGCCCCGACCTTACCGAAGATGACTTTGGATTGAACTTGGACGTTGTTGATTTAGTCAAGGAAGATCCAGATACCGGTATAACTGATTCAATGAGTATAATTCGTCAAAAACTTGAATCTAATGATGCAAATGTTATCTTACGTACCGTTTCACTTATTGATTTCCTTGCAGAAAACTGTGGAGCTATGATGAGAGGTGAAATTGCCAAAAAATCATTCGTGCAGAACTACCTTTTGAAATTAGTAGAGGATCATAAAATGCACAACAGTGTTAAATATGCTGTGATAAAGGAAATATATAAATTAAGTCAAACTTTCAAAGGTGATGATAGCTTGAAGATTATGAGTGAGACTTTCAAGAATTTGAAAAAAAATTATTTGTATTTGTGTGAACAAGCTGTTAGTGAAGTGGATGGCGGAGTTAAACGTCCTGTCTCATATGGCGGAGGTACAGCTGTACCAGAAGAAGATGAAGAAGCAATGTTGAAAAAGGCTATTGAAGAATCATTAAAAGAATCACAAAGACAATATCCAACTAATATATCACAAGAAACTGTCACCAGAGCAGAACCGGTGCCTGTATCAGCACCTGTTGTTCCTCTTGAACAACCAGAAACTGAAACAAGACCATTAAAGGTTAAAGCTCTTTATAATTTGGTTTCAAATGAAGAAGATACACTTTCATTCAAAGCAGGAGATATCATTACTATCATTGAAGAAGTTAACGATGATTGGTATAGAGGATGTCTCAATGGGAAACTAGGTATCATTCCAGTTAATTATGTTGAAAAAATACCTGCTATATCTGTACAAGAGATGAACAATCTAAAGAAATCTTTGGATAAGAGTCGTGACATCGAAAAACTGTTTACAAAATTAATGCTAATAAGCCAAGAAATAAAAGGTAACAATAACATATCATCATCTAATTTTGATAGAATGTTACGTGAAGAAGATATTCCAAATCAATTAGAGATGATAGAGCCAATGAGAGAAGAACTCAAAAAATTACTAGATTTAACAAAATTAAGATTATCAGAGTTAGAAAGTATGAATTCAACAGTCAATTCAAGTATTGAAACTTATGAAAAAATGAGATCGCAATTCAATTCTGCAGCATCACCATATCCTACTTCACAAATGCAAAATATGTCAATAAATGGAGGTGGATATGTGCCATATAATAATAGCACACATCCGTACGCTCGTAATTATTGATTGTTTATAAGATATATACTAAATAAATGCATGATATTATATTAAGAAGTGAACATTACGTAGTTTAAGCAAATCCATGAGCGATATACAGTCTTTGTTATCCTGCTGTTTCACAATTTCCAAGAAATCCTGGGGTTCAATTGATTCGTTCAAGGGAAGATAGATCAGACCTAACCTGTCGTAGATTTCCTTAGAATCGTTCAGTGTTAATTGTAAGAAATTTTCATTCTGTAGCTTTTCCAACTTATTCAGAATCATAGTCAGATAACCTGCCTTATACTGAGTCCAGCTCATGTATTGTATACTTGAATCAGATGAGATAACATACTCGCTGAAAAATGATGCATATAATTCACCCAATCCATGAATGAACAAAGATATTTTCCTGCCTTGCACCGATAATGTCTCCAGGTAACTAAGATAGATAAACAGCTTCACTGGAATATCAACTTCTCCATCGAAATGTACTACCTTAACCTTCTCCATGTTGAGTCTTTCAGCTACCGTTTGTTGTTTCCTGCTGGTGCTCACAAGCGCGTTGTTGGAGTCGCTGCCGAGCAGCAGCAGATAGACCACAGAACTGCTGTCCACCTGCTCCGATCCTAGCAGCTGGCCCACTAGCCGTCCAGTGCCACCTACGGAGTACTCCAACATGCTCTCTACCGTCTCTGCTCTCTTCTTCCCCATTCTCTCTCTCATACTCTCTGTTCGCATCAAATGAAGCTTCTCATAATATCAATTTTCACCGGGTAACATTTTCTTGAATTTTTCAACCAATTTTTTTTTTCATCTTCAACTTCGAGCGTCTTAGGGAATTTACAGCTGATTGATTAGGCTTATATGGGATTTTGAAGTAGTTGAAAGAATTAGCCAACTATAGTACACTACACCAGAGAAGATCAGTAGCCATGTCTGGTATTAGCACAGTAAGATCTGCTTCCAAGTTGCTGCTCAGATCTAGAGGAGTATCATTGAGTGGTAAAAGGTGGAATAGTAATATAACAACCAATGAAGGAGAGTCACAAGAAGGAACTGCTGTTTTACAAAAGAGTAGATCATCTCTCAAATACTTCCAAAGGGAACACGAGAACGAGCCAGATTCATTCTCTGAGATATTGCAAATGAGTAAATCTGAATTTGAAGAAATTTTGAATTCAGCACCATTACCTACATTAGAAAGAGATTCAATAGTATTTGAAAAATTTCAACAATTATACGAAACTTATGAAAAGACAGGCAACTTGAAGAGAGAATTCTCATCAAACTCAACATTACTTTCTCAATTTCCAAACTTAATTCCAACTCCAAATGAAAAACCATATAGTTACGATGAAATATCAATTAGAAAAAGACATCATGAATTAGTTATGAGTAAATTAGGTTCTAATATCAAAAACGTTTATGAACCACATAAAGATATAAGCGATCCGCCTAGATCCAACCAAATCACAGTTTCTAAATTAATGGCATCCGGAGCACATTTAGGACATTCAAAATCATTATATAAATCATCAACACAACCATTCATTTACGGAGAATATAACAACATTCATATTATTGATATGGATAAGACAGTAAGTTACTTAAAGAGAGCTGCCAAAGTAGTGGAAGGTGTTGTTGAGAGTGGAGGTATTGTTGTCTTCTTAGGTTTAAAACAAGGTCAATTAAGATCAGTTAAATCTGCAGCAAAACGTTGTAATGGTTACTATGTTGTAAATAAATGGGTGCCAGGTACAATTTCAAATGCTTTAGAAAGACCGTTATCTCGTCAAGAAGTCGACATGTCTGATGTTCCAACTAGCCGTGAATTAGATGATAGCGAATCAGTTAAATTAATCAAACCTGACTTATTTGTTGTTTTAAATCCATTAGAAGCTCATGTTGCCTTAAAAGAAGCTTATCAAGCTAGAATCCCAACTATTGGTATTGTTGATACTAATGTCGATCCAAACTGTGTCACTTACCCAATCCCAGCTAATGACGACTCAATCAGAGCTACTAATATCATTTGTGGTGTCTTAGCAAGAGCTGGTGAAACTGGTTACCAAAGAAGATTGGCCAAATTAAAGGAATACAACGAAAAGAAAGAATCATCAAATGTTAATGAAGATAAAGATGAAAATTAATAAAATGATTTTTACATGTACATAATAAACCATTTATCTAGTATATATTTATTATAATATAAAAGAATTTACTATTATCATTAGTTAGAATTTGTGTATTTATGTATATTATATATGTGCAATTAATTGTAGATTATTTATCTTTCTTTTCAACTTCAACTTCTTCCTCTTCTTCTTCAGAATCTGATCTATCATCCCTGGCTTCATTCTTGAATACTAATCTATACAAGATTCTAATGATTAAAAAGAACCAGTAAAGATTAACTAATTGTAAAGCAAATATAAGACCAAAGACAATTGGTTGAGAAATCCAACATTTGTATTGTTGAGTGTCCCAGTTTAATTCCCATGGACCAATTTCTCTAAATTCAGTTAAAACAGACCATAAGATCTTGAGATTGATGTAATGTCTGAGATAACCCCACACGAAGACAAAGAATAAAAAGAATGGCGCAACCAAAATTGAGTCTAAGTAGTTCAATGTCTTTGATAAAGCTAAGAAGAAATCAGAAATATCCATAGTTATGTAAATTTCAAGACCCATCCAAGTGAAATGAAATCTATAAGAACAGACAATTAATAAGATAGTAACAATATGATGGAAAACTAACTCTTTGAAATCCTTTCTTGGTTTTTCTAATTGTAATAATAAGACAACAGCTTGTTGTGACCAGAAAGCAGCTTGATTTAAGTAAAAGAATTTGAATAAATATTCGTGAGTCTTATGTGGATAGTTTTCATACAATGGAATAGTTTCAAAATACCATAATGGCATTTGTTTCATAATGTATAAACCTAATGGTCCACTTATACCATAATAACACATTGAATAAGTTTGTTCCATGAATCTTCTAATCTTTGATTCTCTCTTAATTCCGGCTTTAATTGCTAATGGTCTTAACACACATTGCATTAAGAATTCTCTGTAAAAAGTGAAAAAGATCATTGAGTGGGTAACATAGGCAATATCATTCAAACCTTTACCGTACATAACTGGACTTGTACCTTCAATTGGATATGATAATTCAACGAATTTATATAAAGGATTTGATTCTGTGTGATTACCTGAAAACTGATAGATTAATCTAATTACTACCATAATGATTAACGGAACTAGCCAAGTATATCTGAAACTCAGGATCTTAATGCTTACCCACAATTTACCTAAAATTGCTAAATCATCGGTACCTGTTTTCTCCATTAATTTGGACTCACGGGCATTAGAAGCTTTGAGATCATCCTGTTGAGAATTCATAGTTTGTAAACTAGGAACAGCAGTGTCTCCTAAATCAATCTTCCCTACAGAAGACATACGACGTTGTCTTGGTGAGGCACTCATCTTGTGTTGATTGTATAAGGGGTAATTAATGTAGTTGAAGCAAAGAAGTACGAATATACACGAAATGAAATTGATTTGTTGATTTATTTACATTCTCTGTGTTTTTTTCTTAAAAAAAAAAAAAGGTTGAGCAGAATCTCAAAAATTCTTTAATTTTCTGCAATAGTTAACAAAAATGATATTTTTTATAAAGAAACGATAGTTTATTTAGTATACAATATAGGGTACATAGAGAGTAATACAGTACAAGAAGAGGATGAAATCAAGGACGAGGAACATCCATGACATCTTCTTGGTTGATAAGTCCGTTCAATTCTGAGATATACTGATAACTTTGTGGATTCAAAAGTTTTAATCTTTCGTATAGATCGTTTTTAGAACTTGCAACGATCTCGGGATTGATTGGCATTTCATCAGGTTTGACATCTTCGCCATCGTCATCTTCTTCTTCCTCGTCGTCCTCGTTTTCATCGTCCTCGTCTTCCTCTTCATCTTCGTCATCTTCATTATTTTCACCAGTTACTTCTTCTCCCAATTCTTTCTTACCAGCAGCTAATTCTTCCGGAGACATCACATTTTTAGTTTCATTAAACGAAAAATTTACTTTTTTCTTTATTATTCTAATCTTACTTTCATCAATTGGTATATTTTTGGAAATACAATCAAATTTGTATTTCATAATAACTCTGATTCTTAAAACTGTAAGTCCAGGCAACCAACCAGTCTGTGCATTGCATTTTTTCAATAACTTAGTTTCAGATAACAGTTCTTTTATATCTGTATCCATTATATCACCCAATTGATAAGCAACTGTAGTACTTGGATGAACACCATCGAATAATAATTGTCTTGGAATTTTACCAATTTCTAATTTATTTATCTCACTATCTGGATCATCGTATTCCTCTTTATAAGCGGATAATAATCTTGGAACAACAGTAAAATCTTGATTATTTTCAATCATTTTATGAATTTCAACGTCACTTGCTGTATTGATCGAACTTCTAAACGATTCAATTTGATAATTATAAGAATTTGGATCTTTCTTTGGGTTATAACCAAATTTTATAAAAGATTGTCTCCATGGTCCTTTCTTAGTAGAATATGCAACGAATGGTAATGCGAATCTCAGATTCTTTCTATACCTTGGAGGAGTCATCCAATAAATATGTCTTCTTATCCAAATAGGTTTCATTTCAAATAACTTTTTCACAATATCAACAGTATGTAATAATTGATAACCTTGTGAATCGGGAATCAATCTTTCACGACCAGTATTAGTCAATTCTTCGATTTCCTCTTTAGCCTTGTCCAAATTTTTCTGAATTGCAGGATGATAAGTCTCAGGCACTTCATCATCATATTCAACGAAGATTGTATATAATTTAACACGACTTGCCTTAGTACTTACTCTTAATTTCCCGTCTTCTGAAAGATAACTTAACAATGGATTTCCTGCGAAATTATAAGCATATGGGATATCAACTCTTGCGTATCTTAGTAATGGAGGTAAATCTAAATTATCATTTGCCAATGGTTTTTCAATACCAGAGTTATCCAAGATTCTATTACTAAAGTTTTTAATTTCTTCAAGATTACCATCGTAAATTGAGTTCTTGAATTCATTTGTAAATTCTGAGTTTTTTGAAATGGTTTGAAAATCGGCTAATTGTTTGAACTTGTAATTTCTGTTCAATAATCCATATGGTTTGACTTTATATTTTAGTTCTTGCCTTTGACACTCTTCAATACATTTTCTTATATCTCCATTGTACTGAGCAAGCAATCTTTTCGGTAAGCTGACTTTCAACAGAACATTTTCAGTTGTGGATAAGGTACTGGTAATAGGATGAGAGTAAACATCGTCAGGTCTTAACTTTAAGTACAGATTTGAATCAGATTCAATGAAACATTTTGATATCTGTGTTTCTCCACCAACCATTTCAACAGCTTTATCAATATTTTTAACTTTTAGAGGGAATTCAATTGACGTATAGTTGGGCAGATCCAGCGAGTGCTCATCAGCAAACTTCTTCTTCGACATGGCGAGTGGTTGTTTAATACCTCTGATAACATCAATTATTTTAACGTGTCAGTCAGTGATTCATTTACTCTTAATCTTTATTTCCCCTTTTAAGATTAAATAAGTAAAAAATGTACAGTTTTTTGCGTGTCGATAAAAAAAGATAATTTTTACCATCAGAAGATTAAACTGAGAACAACAAGTCGATTATCTGTTAAAAGCGTGTATAAGGAGATGAGTTCGGAAATACGTAGGTCCAAGAGATCCACCAAAGGTGTGAACACGAGATTGGAGAAAGAGAACGAAATTTTTGACGATGTTGAAGTTAAGAAACGTAAAACTACTCCAACGCCAAAGAAAAGGCAAGTACCAAAGGAGGAAGTTGTTCGTTGTCTTGTTTGCGGATTAACTGATCTGAATTACGATGAAGACAAAGAAGATAAGTTGGGTAGCATGATCGAGTGTGAGCAATGTCTTACCTGGCAGCATTTAAGTTGTCAATTTGGCAAAGATAGAAAGAAAGCACCAAAGAAGTACCTTTGTAATATATGTGATCCAGACGCTTACAAAGATTTGAAATTGAAATTGAAGTATGACGATTATCTTAAGAAGAGATTTGGAGATGATAAAGATTATGAAGATCAAGAGCAGTCGAATAAAAGCAAACCTGCTAGTACAAGAAAGAGTTCAGTAGATAATAAAGTTCAAGAATCGGTAATTAACCAATTTGTTAAGAAGTTTGAATCTAAGATGACAAACTCTAAGAAATGTTTTGATTGGGCTCAGCAATTAGAATCCGAGATAAGCAAAGTTTATAATCCAGTGACAAACAAAGCTGAGTATATGAATAAAGTAAGAAGTTTATTGTTTAATTTATCGAATAAGAGTTCTACATTAATGGATAAGGTAATAAATAAAGAGTTAACATTCCCAGAAATCGTTAAATTAACACCTGAAGAAATGATGAGTGATAAGTATAAAGAATTTGCCAATGAAGTGAGAAAACAATCGATTAATCAAAGTGTTTTAGTTAATGAGAATCCAAATCCAAAGATGAGAGTTAAAAGAACACACAAAGGTGAAGAAATTGTGGAAGATGAATTTGAAGAGAACGTGGAATTGACTAAAGAAGAATTGGAGAGAAAAAGGAGAAAAGAAGAAGAGGAAGAGCAAAGAAGATTGATACAGATTAAAGAAGAGCAAGAACAGAAAGAGGAAGAAATTAAAGAAGAAGTTAGAGAAGAGACGCCAATGGAAGATAATTTCAATACTAATTTACTAACTACCAATGGATTAGTTGATTATGGAGAAGAAGAGTATAACAACACAGCTAATGATGATAATTTGATAGATATGATAATAAACGATGAAAAAATAAAAGAAGAGCCAAAGGAAGAATCTGTACCTGAAGAGGAAGATGAAGATTATGATCCTGCAAATACTGTATTGGATAAAGTAGTATGGAGGGGTAAATTATGTCTACCAAATACGATTTCTCTGCCAGCCACATGTGAATTTGTCAGTAGTACACCAACATCAGAGACATTGATTGATCAGATTAAGAATGTTCAGACTATTGTTTCTATGATACAAGAGGAAACCGATGACGAAGAAGGTGTTATTAATATTGATGGTAGGTTGAGTGCAGAGAAGGCAGAGACATATTTAGATCAAATTACTAATACAAGAGACTTAGTACTATTAGAGATTAAGTCAAACCAATTACCAGAATTGAGTGCACTTGAAAATGAAGATATTCAGTTAAATTTTATAAGACTTTTCAATTATTTTAGTAAAAGGGGTAAATACGGAGTTATAAGTACTAAGAAGATTGAATTTATCAAAGATTGTTACTTGATCTGTGGTAATGAATATATTTCTAAGAAATTTAACGTTGATTATCTACAAGGTGAGAAGATATTTATTGTTTTAGTTATTAAACGTGGGTTGAAATTAGGTAACGATGGTAATAATGAGTTGTTATCTATTCTCAATGGGTTTAATTAAAGTGTTATTTAGTTTATGTATATTAATGAAAAGTTGAGTTATTCAAATATTGTATGTATGAGATGCAGTAGACAGTACCGTTCGAATACGAAGTTGAAGTCAAGAGACGTCAACTATCTTGAGACTAATCACTACATATAAAAATGTTAGCATCTCATATATATGGTACTAATTACGCTAGAAATACTATGTGGAGTAATTTTTTATATGATATTACTGATTACTGAGTATTTCAGTGAAAGATAATCATAAACTTGGTAAGGATTTACAGCACTTCGTGCTTGTTGATGGTACTAAATATATTGATTTTTTATTATTAACTAAATAATTTAAGCTTTAGCAATAGCTTTTTTAACATTATAAGATCTTTGTTTCTTTAAGACTAAAACTTGAAATCTTTCAAAATCAGATAATTGTGATCTTTTTTCTCTTTGAGAAATTTTCTTTGACCATGAAGTCTTTGACCATTTTGAATCAATTTCAGCTTGAGCCCATTTCTTAGTAACTGTTGATGTTCTTGAACCTCTTGGTAATTTTTCTAAAACTAATGGAGTTAAGACAACTTTACCTAAACTAATAGATTGTCTTTGAATAGATGGACCGTCAATAAGAACCTGTAAATAAATAGTTAGTAAATATTCAAATAGTTATCCATATGAACATATGATAGTACGAAGTACTATCAATATAAGTATAATATAAGTATAATATAGTACTTTGATACTATCATATAACTATACCACAGTCCGAAGGACTGTGGTATTATATATTATATCATATGATATATCATATTGTATTCTTCATTCATTCATATGTTCATATGGAGTATACGACAGTACTTTGTATAATTTACATACTCTCTTTTGATCAATAATTTCAACAATTGTAGCTAATGATTTATTAACTAAAACGATTCTACCAACTTGGACTAATCTCCATTTGGCAGCTTTAACTTGTGATTCAGTAGACATTATGATATGATATGTTTATTATAATATTAAGTTGTATATCTACTTATAAGTAATAATAATATTAAAGATACTTTTTAATATAAATATATCTATCTATCTAATAAAATGAAATTTTTTTTTACTCTGAAGGGTGAAGTATCTTTGAAACTTGGGAATAACAATTTGTTAGTGGTGTCAGGTGTATAATATAACTTATATAGAGGTGTGAAGAGTTTGTCCATCAGCCATAGTTAAGAGAAGAGAAAGTTACAGTGGTAGTGCAAAGTGCACAATTGAATTGAATTAGACAGTGTGTTTTTTGAGTGTGTGTGTGACTGTAATTGGATAACCCTTGTTATTGAGCACGTGACTATCTTGATAACCCTTCAACATGTTTTTCTTCAGCTTCTGAATTCTCACCAGTAGAAAAATGTAGAAACAAACATATGTATGTATCTGAGATCTGAACATTACTACTAGTTACATCTACTTAGATCATTGATCAAAGCACAATTAATATGTATGTTACACAACAACGAATGACACACTATGATATGATATCTCAATGATGATTTAATTTGCGTTCTAGAAATGAATAACTTTGAAACTCGCCGGTTTCATTATAAAGTGTTCATATAATATGCGACAAACTTTTACTCTGAAGATGTTTATATCATATTTACTCATATTCACTTCAACTTTACGTTTAGCAATACTAACACATTCACTTATTACTTTAGATTTCTGTATAATAGATATATAGTAATACAGTTGATTAATTTGTATTATAACTATGTTATAGATTTAAATCAGGAGCAGTCGATCGACGCTTTGTGTTTTCAGATAAAGTAAATTAAAGTAAATATAAATAAATAAATAAAGTAAAGAAGGTAGGCAAGCGTATAACCTCTTATCCTGGATTAGATAGTTCATTATCTATATTAGATACAAGACATCTTTCACTACTTCATATCCCTCTCACTATCATATTCAAGTGAATATTCTTCCCATCTTTTTCAACGCATTTCATATATACCCATAATAAGCAATGTCAAGAGCATCACAATTAGAATCAGAAAATGATTCACAATTCCATGTATTAGCATCTAAATTATCTACTTTTAAAAACATAGCAAACGATATAAATCTACAATCACAACAAGATAATCAAAGATTGAATAATTTGAATAATATGATTTCAAATTTATACAACGGTTTAAAATCAACTACTTTGAAACTAAATAGAATGTTAAATTCAAATCCACAATTGACTAAGATGATTGCTTTGGGATTGTTAGGTTTTGCTATAATATATACTGTCTTTAAATATTTATAATAATAATACGAAATATATTTATAACTATTCATTTGCTACATCTTTACCTAATTTATAATTACCTATAGCTGACCCCCATTTAACTTTTGATCTATTAATAGGTAATTGTCTTCTCAATAACTTGAAATAATTTTCATTCAAATTGTTGAAATTGTTCATTATCTTAAATTGAAACTTATCTTCAATATTTGCAATTGATTCAACGACATCATCATTTCCTTTCACTGTTTCATTAACTGTTTTCTTAGTGTTTAAAATCACGTTCCCGTCTTCGTAGTAATGTATCTTGACTTTAATATCCCCGGATAACTCACCTGTTGATTTATCATATTTATAAAATGATTGCCATTTACCGTTATAATAATTATCATCATTGAGATTTTCATTAATTATAATAAAATAAATTATATTGGAATCCACGGAATCCTTAATGACTAATGACTTGTAGTAATTTGAGTAATGATCATTAACGTACTCTTCAAATTTTTTCCCTAATTCACTAGTTTCATCATCTACTGAACTAACACCCATTTTTTCCTCCACATCTATAACTTTTAAAGAACTAAAATCGTAATCAAATTTAATCCCACTTAATGGATCAACGTATTTGATTCCGTCTTGGTTGTACTTTGAAACAATACCATAATTACCTTCGTTGATCAATACCAGTTTAAAATTATCATTCAATTGGTATTCTTTGAGTAATTTACTGATTAACGATTGTGTATTTGAATCACCTAATATAATTTTAATATCTTTGATAAGATTGACATTATTACCTGGTGGTGAGTCATGTATCATTTGTGATACGATCGTTTCCAATGATGCCATTTTTGCTCTAATATTTTGATTCAATTGATGTGTTGAACAGATACATTCAGGTAGCACCTTCGTATACTTTTAGATCTCCTTTATTTTTAAATGTAGCTGCTGATTTATATGTCGAAAGGTGCACGGTTTAGTTATATCAGATAAGACTATATAAGACTATATATATATGACTACTTCTTAAGACTGTTAAATCTAGCTTCTAAAGCATCATCAGCACCACTGCCGCCATCAGCACCAACCATTTGTAATTCTCTTCCAGTACCAGAACTAATCATATTACCCATAGAAGTATTAGCTGACGGAGCATCTTTTAATTTATCGTTCAAATCAATTCCAATTTCATCTAATACTTTGTTAACAACTTCATCTATTTCATCTTCATCTTCCATATCCAGTTCATCATCCATTATATCATCCATTGCATCATCCATCATTTCTTGCTTTTGATCCATTATATCATTGGCTTTTGAGAATTCCATTGTAATTTTTTGCAAAGATGGTAAGTTCATTGACTTGTTCATTCCGTTTAATAACCTAGTCGCTTCTCTCATTGACGATGTCATTTGGTTTGAGGATCTCATGGTTTGGATTCTCAGAGAAATGGCTTGTAATTGTACTTTCATCCTATCGAATTTTTCCACTTGTTTCTTAGTTCTGATTAAATCACGAGCTTGAATTTTAACAGTCTTGAGTTGATTCGCTTTAGCTGATTTCTTAATATCGCTGACCAGTTTTTTCTCTTGGTTTTGTAATTTAACCTTCTCACGTTCTAATTCTCTTTGTGTTCTTTCTAATTGTCTTTGATTCTGTTAGTTATTATTGAGTTAGTATTAGTTTTGTAACATTGGTTAATATATCTATATACTTACTTTTCTCATCTGTTCCTGAGGCGTTAGCCTCTTTCCAAACATCCACTCAAACATATCTATCTATCTATCTGCCGTATATATATATAAATATAATCAATACAACTAACTATAAGACAATCTCCTATCAAATATCCTCTTTTATCTTTTATCTTTCTTTACAGAAATTAATTTAATTTAATTAAGTGAGATGGTGCACTGTTTAATTGGCCAACCTTTTTTCAAAATTTAAAGCTCGTTGAAATAAATTAATTGAGATTGAAATTGTTCATTATATACAGAGATAGTATAGTTATAGTATAAGTGGTTATCATGCTCTACGAACTAGCTACTATAGCCCGTGTGGCTGATCCTCTTGCCGTACACGCTGAGGCCAAACAGTGAGTATCTCCTTACGATATCTTAATATTGAACTATCTACTAACTCTACTACTTTCAGACTCGCTAATACAATTGGTAAATTAATAATAAAGAATAAAGGTGTTGTTAGAGAAATCGTATCTTTAGGAGTGAGACCTCTTCCAAAGATAATGAAAAAATCAAACGAGAGACATTTCCAAGGATCTCATTTCATAATGCTATTCGATTCATCAAGTGCTGTACAAAGAGAAATTATCAGATCTTTGAAAAATGATCCTAGAGTTATTCGTTCTAATTTGATCAAAGTTGATGATTCTAAAAATTTGAACGCTGGTTCTTCTGTTACTAGAGCTTTGGAATCTTTGAAGAACTCGGGTATTGATTTCTGATTACTCACTCTACTCTACTTTTATAACTTGTATATATATATAATGAATGCATATTTATTGATTCTAATTAATCTATTAAATTATCAATATCATGAAATGTAAAATCTTGCTTAGCATTACTACTGTTACTTATCCCTAACCCATTCTTAACTCCCCAAATAGTCTTAAAATTATAGTTAAATGGCTTACTACTGGTACTAACAGTCTTCCTCTCTGGTGACGGAGGACTTATATCTGACGTCAATTGATTCTCAATATCTTTAACGGTTTCCTTAACCCTTCCGTCACCTACTCTTATCGAAGATAGTTTCTTCGTGGATAAATGTATCTCATGTGGCTCATTGATCACAAGTGGTGTGTTTACATGTTTATGAGTTGATTTAGTCAATGTTAAATCATTATTAGGAGAAGGAGTATCGATATGTATAATTTTAGGTTTGAAAAATGATGATAATAATGAGTTCCCATAACCTTGACTATACAAAGTTGGTGATTGTAAATGCTGTTGTTGTTGTATCTCTACTGTTGTTCGTTCCTGAATTGGTTGTGCAAGGGGTATTATATGTGATGTCTGTGGTGGTGTTGGAGAATGTATATATTTAGATGCTGTCATAGCTGTGTTGGTGGTAGTTGGAGTTATTGTAGATGAAGATGTCGATATTTTCTTCTTCTTCTTTGATTGTAGTCTCTTTTGTTTATGTGGAGATATTACTTCTTTTAATTCTTCTTCTTTTAACTTAGCTTCTTCAAAGGCATTCATCAGAGATGGTAATTTTTCTGAAATTGTAGTACGATGTAATATTGAATCTTCTAAATCGTCAATCATATATTCACCTTCTGTGTACTTCCTCTCCTTTCTTGTTATATCCTTAGTTGGTTCACGTTTGTAAATTATCTCAGTTTCGTCAATAGTAGTCGAAGACAAAGGACTAGTCTCTGAATCTAAATCACTAAATTCTTCATCATCAGATTCAATTTCATCTTCATAAAGCTTTTCGGACACTTTCCTCTGTTTCTTCTTCTTTTCGTCAAAATTATGTCTTTTCATCGTCTCAAACATCTTTTCGACATCGTTAACCACAGATATACATTCCATTGCTCCAATTGTATCATTTGAACTAACACAATCGTTTAATTGTTGTAATAGAGTATTGATGAAGTTCTTGTAACTCGTTACTGTGTCTTCATTCAATCCTGATTCAATGCTAGGTTCATCATCGTTGTAATAAATCAGGTTTTCAAGATTTATACCAATGTTGACTAATCTTGCCTTTGAGTAATTAATCGATATTTCATCACTTAGTTCATTTTTCAATCTAATTATTCTCAGTGAAAGTTCTGTTAAGATTGTTCCAGGGTCTGATATTCTTTGTAATAATGTCAATCTCTTGTTGAATTTGTTTAAATCATCAATCTCTAGACTCAATTGAAATAACAACTTATGTAATTCTAAACATGAACTCAACACTCTTTTTGAAATTTCTAAATTGAATTTCCTCTTTTTAACATCTTCTTCATCCAACAGTAAACTCTGACTAATCTTAAAATCCAATGTCTGAAATTCCCAATTATTAATCCTTATCTCAATCTTCTCCAAATCTCTCAATATTTCAAATCCATCAATACATGATTTTTTAAGTCTTGTATCATCTATATCGTTTATTATATTGATCAAATCTTGTGATTTTTCTCTATCTTTGTTTAAATTTGGATCTTTCAATAACGTTATCAAAGGATCTGAATATTTCGTTACTTCTTTCATGATCTGTGATAAATAGAATATAATGAATGTATGGGTATGCTGATGATTCGGAAATATGCGTATTCTAATGTTCGAATTTTGTAATGTATGTTTAATGCAATGGTGTGGTAAGTGAATGCAATGATGAGTAGTAGCGGTGATATACCTGTACGGACTATCCCTGAGTGTTCTGTACTGAGAATATAATAAAAATCAAGTGGTTTAATGGCTGTATCTGCCTATTCCTGTGTCAAATCCATACTTTCCATTTCTTCTCATGAATCTCATAAATCTCAAAAAAATAAACATTAAAATTTCAGTGGTGTGGTTTTTTTTCAATTTTTTTTTTTAAGTAAAAGTTGCTTATTTCGTTAAACTATTAGATTATTATATATATACACTGTATATTAACTATTATATACTAAGAAGATATGAATAGTAGTAGGCTAATGACCCATTACGCCAAATTTCTCATCGAGTATCTTATTCTTCATAAAAGCATACCATTCATCCAACCCACCTTTCATACCATCATGTAAAGCAATGATAATCAAAGTCATATTATCAAAACCAATACCAGTTATGGTATTAGCCATATTAATACACGAATCTAATACCATCGATATAATTTCATCAATTTTCTTACCTAATGCCAGTTCTTTCCTTATTATTTCGATAAGTTTATGCGATTTATAACAATCCCAAATACCATCGCATGCTAACACTATGAATTCGTCAGTTTTCAGTAAATTGTGGATAATGATATCTGGTTCCACCGTTACTTGGTATTCCTCTGGAGGTGTGAGTTTGTACAGAGTAAGAGGTTTCATAAATTTAGCTGGGCTGGTAGGTGTGTTTGGAGAATTAGCGTAACGTTGAGACGAAGGAGAGGTAGAGTAATTAGCCGTGGCTATAGTATTGACAGATTGTCTGTTATTCAACAACATTGATCTATTATTCATCAATCTTTCGTGATAATTCGAGTTATGTGTCTTGAAAGTAAAATCTCCAAAAGCTCTACTCAATGCCAAGATACCATTAACTCTATTGTTCTTTACAAACCCACCGTCGTTATGTATTCTCATCAGTTCACCTAAATTCTTGGGTTTATGGTCAAATGATAACATCTTAGTGTTACCATTACATGATATAATACATCTTGAATCTCCTGCATTAGCTACTATAGCATAATTTTGGAAAATGACAAGCACAACAGCTGTAGAACCACTATTATTACCTTCAGTTTTGTAAAAATTTGAATCACATTTCATAAAACATGTTTTCAAGATCTTAGGGAAATTAACGTATTCAAGTATTTCTGAATATTTGTTTGTCTTTAAATTTTGTTTAATATCAATTGGTAATTTCTTTATTACTTTGAGTATTTCATTTCGTATTATTATTGGTAATTCTTTTCCCAAGTATTCAGACGTACTAGATCCACCGTGTCCGTCAAATACACCGTAAACGTTCAGTCTGATCTCGTCATCTTCAACTTCTCTGTCTACTTCGTCTCCAGTGTCCTCAGTATTTGTACTTTCCTCCCCCTCGGTCTTCTCCACTTCAAACAATTCATCATTGAAAAAAGTATTTAGATCACAGTAAGCATCTTCCATACTGAACCTATACCCTTGCATTTCACCAATTGAGTGACTGAGATGCTTGTACTGGATTAAATTTATCGTCTTTTCTGTTATTGGTTGTGAAACTAATTGACCCATTGTATATGTTAAATGTTGTGATATGTATCGTTGAATTTGAATATATTAATAAATGAATGAAAAGATTGAGCTTGTCGTGTTGATGTTATGTTAAGCGATGTTAATGAAGAGTAGTTACCAGCACTACTATTGATCAATTGATGTGATGTGATAATGATAATGATAATACGTTTAATATAAATAAATATGATAAATAATTTGATTTCAATTGATTATTGATATGAATAAATCCAGTGCACTTTGTGAACACAAATTGTATCACTCTACTCTACTCTACTTTTATCAATTGAATGAATTGAATAATCTAATTAATTGAAAACAAGAAGTAAATAACATCAGTTTGATAAATATATGATAAATCAACAAATGCTGCTGCTCTTCTCAAACGATTAATTTTAATTTTTTTTTAATTTTTTCAAAATAGATAAAAATTGAGATTTACTTAAGATTGATTGCTTTTCATTTAAATCAATTAATTTATAAATAGTATATATAATAAATAATAAATAGGAAAGGGAAAGAGTTAACACTTGGATAACTCTTTAACAAAATTCTCACCCCAGTAACTAGCTGTAAATTTTTCAATATACTTAAACATTTTATTAAAATTACCATCACGTTTTTCATAACTCATACTAAGTCCTTCATAAATAGCTTCACTTAACTCTTCTGTGTTCCAAGGATTGACAATGATGGCACCATTTAGAGATTGTGCAGCACCTGCAAATTCACTTAAAATCAGAGAACCTTTGTTTTCCTCTTGACATGCAATGTACTCGTAACTGACTAAATTCATACCATCTCTAGTTGATGATACTAGACAAATATCAGAAACTGCATAAACACTGATCAATTCTTCAAAAGAGACTGATTTATGCATGAAGTGAATAGGGACAAACTCAACAGTACCGAATCTACCATTTATTCTACCTACTAGTTCATTAACTGTAGCTCTTAAAGATTGGTACTCTTCAACGTCACCTCTTGATGGGACCGCGATTTGTATGAGGACAACTTTACCTATCCATTCAGGATGATTCTCTAAGAAAATTTCAAAAGCATGAAGTTTTTGAGGAACACCTTTGATGTAATCTAATCTATCGACACCAATAATTAATTTAACATCTTTACCAAATTTATTCTTTAATTGTGTAATTCTATTTTGAACATTTGGTAATTTCATACCGTTTGTAAATTTATCAGTATCAATACCGATTGGGTAAGCACTTACAATAACATTTTTGTTATTATATGTAACACCTTGTGGGGAAGTTTGAATTTTTAAGATACGTTCAACAGAACTTAAGAAATGTCTAACGTAATCATAAGTATGAAATCCAATTAAGTCACAACTTAAGACACCTTTCAATATTTCTGTTCTAACTGGTAAAATTCTATAAATTTCACTTGATGGGAAAGGAGTATGTAAAAAAAATCCAATTTTAACATTCTTATAAGAATCACCAAATTTATCAAGTTCATCTCTAAGCATAGAAGGTAGCAACATTAAATGATAATCATGGATCCAAACGATATCACCGTCTTTAATCTTAGAGATTAAGTTTTTACAAAACAATTTATTTGCCTCGATATAAGCAGCCCAAGCAGTTTCATCGAAGTTCATTTCACCAGGATGGTAATGAAATAACGGCCACAAAATTGAATTTGAAAATCCATTATAGTGTAGATCAGCAATTTCATCAGATAACCATACTGGAGTACAGTT
This sequence comes from Wenyingozyma methylovora, assembly GCA_030570175.1. NCBI lineage: Eukaryota > Fungi > Ascomycota > Pichiomycetes > Pichiales > Pichiaceae > Wenyingozyma > Wenyingozyma methylovora. Next base: position 673,648 of record JAJLVC010000002.1, on the reverse strand, counting down.
AAACTTGGAATTGAGGTCTGACTCGATCTTAGAACGTTCATTCTTATCTTGAATAGATAACCCTGGCCAACCGAACCATTGGAATGGATTCTTAAGACCTTGTAACGCAGTGACTAAACCACCCGATGACATTGTATACTGATACTCATTTGAGTCTGGGGATTTTTTTATAGTAACTGGGATACGGTTAGATACTACTAGTACATTTGACATTGTGTGTTTATCTATAGTATGGTATAGTACAGTATAGTATAGTAATTGACTGGTATAAGACTAGTATAAGTGATAAATAAGAGGTACAATGTGAATAGCAATCTAGTAGTTTATAGTATACAAATGTTAATCTTTACAGTAGCTTACTAGAAAATTCTCATTCTTAAACACCTTTACATTATTTAAAGAAGATGCTTCACGTGGAGTAGTAGTAGTAGTAGTAGTAGAGTAGTAGTAGTAGTAAAAGTAGTAGAAGTAGAGTGTGTGATATGGTATGAAGATATGAGATATACAAGAATATAGAGTGTATATATATCTACTAATAGTATGAATCTACTATACTGCTACTCTTAGCTAAGTGTCAAAGGGAGATTATATAATCTCTTTAAGTAGACCCTTAGTGTTTCTAGTAGTTATATTATTATTATTATTATTATTATTATGATAATCTACTACTATTACTACTACTATACTTTGGTATGGTATACTCTACTGCCATTCAATTGATATACCATATACATCATACTCCATACAATTCGTATAATTTACCAATGTTTATTAAACATTTACTTACAATTTGTATGAAATTTTCTCTCGCTTTTTTTGAAATTAAAATTAAGAGAAAGCAGCAGCAGTATATGTTATTTTACTTATATATTCTGTTGTATTCATATTATTATAATATAATACTATTCTGATACATAAATTACACTCATACTCATCCTCATTTATCACATATGATAATATAATACATCAATTATCCATTTCACTACTTCAAATTCATCATAATATATAACATAATACTACAAAAATGCCAAGTACTATTAAGAAGTCATCAACAACTGATGAAAATATAAGTAAGACTAAGAAACTGTTCAGAAAGGTAACATTATCCTCGAAGGATAAAGATAAAGAAAAGGATAAGGATAAGAAGAAGTCACTGAACCCGTTCAAGTCATCTACTACCAACGCTATACCTGCACCTAAACCAAAGAAGCAATCGCCTACGCCTACTCCTACTTCAGCTCATTCTCACGCATCTATCCCAATCCCTAAGGCAGTTAACAGGTCTTCATCCACTTCTACTTTACCAATAAAACCAAACAACACTTCACACACACATTTCCTTAAAGATAATAACATTAATGATATCCTGGGAACATCAGGTAATGTTATTGCATCACCTAGAGAAAGAAGACCGACTAATACTTCAGATAAAGAACGCAATGGATTACCTTCAATTGATGATATCCCTAAAGCTATCAAGAATAAGAAACCAGAGTATAATCCATACGGCATTAATTCAACTTCATTTGTTCATAATAATAATCAAAACTCGAATATTTTGGACCCTACTGAGGATGAAGGTAATACTTTGCCATTCCCATTAGATGAACCAAATGATCATTTACCTGCTGAATTTCAAGAAGAGTTTTTCACTACTAATCTATTTGATTCATATACATTAATAGAACACTCAAATATTGGATCTGGTGCCTCTGCATCGGTACGTAAGATATCAAAAAAGGATAAACCAAAGGAAATTTATGCGTTGAAGAAATTTATACTGTTTAAGAATGAAAAACCAGATGAATTTTATGAACGTGCTGCTAAAGAATACATTATTCATAAGAATTTATCAAATGGTTTACACGTTGTTAATTGCTTGGGGTTGATTAAGATTCCTTATCAACAGAGTTTGAACAGAGGTTGGGGATTCATTTTGGAATTATGTAAAGTAGATTTGTTCTCTTTGATCAGGAAACCAGGTTGGAAATTTTACTCGCCAAATGAAAAACTCTGTATCTTTAAGCAAGTAACTTATGGTCTTAAATTCATTCATGAATGTGATATAGTTCACCGTGATATAAAACCTGAAAATATTTTAATTACAAGTAATGGTGTTGTTAAGATTACTGATTTTGGTGTAAGTGAATACGGACACGAAATACCAGGTGATTTCCAAAGTCCAATAAAGATGGCAATTACCGTTGTTGGATCACCTCCTTATTTTCCTCCTGAGGTGTCTATTTTGCAAAACGTTTCACAATCAAAGAGAACTCCATATGATCCTTTCAGGATGGATAATTGGTCTTTAGGAATGTTACTTTTTTGTATATTTATGCAAGGCACTCCATTCGTTGAATCAAATAGATCTTGTGCTAAATTTAAAGAATATGAATTCACTTATAAGACATATGTTTCTAAAAATCCAAATTTCTTGAGAAATGATACTTCAAAAGGTCCAGGAATTGAAATGAAATTCGCTAAAGAATTCCCCAATTCTGGTGTAGCTAGACTAGCTTGGAGATTGTGTGATATAAATCCAGATACTAGGTACACTTTATACCATGTTTTCAGAGATCCTGCTTTCCAACAAATTGAAATGTGCATTGATGAAAACGAACACGAATGTAATTTCTTCCACCATGAAGATCGCGAAGAATTTAACGGTATAGCACACTATGGATCAGATAAAGAAGTCGTTGCAGGTACTTCGTTGGGCAACAATTTCGGTATAGGGTCTACAAGAAGAACAACTGCTACATCAACAATTTCATCTTCTGGTAAGAGCTCTGCAAGTTCTGTAGATAATGAATCTCATAAGATTAAATCAATGCTTGGAGTGGTATCTGATAATAAATTACCTTCACATGAATCCATATCTCATAATGGAAGACAGAAGAGTGTATCTTCATTAAATTCAACAAATTCAAACGGCTCGGCACATCATGTATACTCTAAGTCTATGATACCTAGTTCAATACCTGTATCTAGATCCTCATCTGTGGCTAGTACAAATAACTTAAACGGTAATGGTGCTGCTGGTGATTTATCCCCGTTGAATGAACTGTCGCCTTCTGAGTCATCATCCATAATTGAATCACCAACTACATCTACTAAACCAATCCCAATCCCACAGCACTCAACAGCATCAATACAAACAACGTCAATACAAACGCCAACTCCATCATCTACAAATTCAAACGGTACAACAAATGGCGACGGTAATGGATCAATGCAATTATCAAGAATATCATCAACGGTGACACTGAATTCATTATGTACGATGGATGGTCCAAAACCAATTAAATTAGGTCACAATGATGATAACTTTGTCATACCTATTGAATTAATCAAGAAATGTGGTTGTTGCAAGATTAAGGTTCATCATCATTTGGAAATTGGAAACTCGTACCGTTAAATACATATTACACTATTACTATAAACTATAAACTACAAATTATCACTATACGTTAAACTTACACTTACCCAAAAAAAATTAAAATTCGCTGAACCCCAGAAAAATTACCCTTTTTGAAACATTTTAAAAGTTGTTAAATTTCAATTTAAGTAGCCTAAATAAACTGTTATATAAATACTATGAATATTCACTTTATTTCTTCGTCACCACATCATCCTCGGCTTTCTGTAAGTAATTGACTACCAGTACAAGATGTCAGTCAAACAGACACAGGATTTGATTACTTTGACAAACCCGTTGAGACCAACTACTCAGGCTACTGTTTCATTACTTGGATCAACACTTATTTCATTCAAGACAGTAACAGAAAAAGTAGCCGATGAAAGATACAGACTCACTGCTCCACGTATTTTACAAACCAATGAGTCTATTTTTGTCTCTGGTAATACTTCAGTGAGTAAGAACTCTCCAAGGCCAATTAGAGGTGGGTCTCCTTTGATTTTTCCAAGTTTTGGGAAGTCAAAAATTGAGTCATTGAAAGAAATACAACAACATGGGTTTGCTAGAAACTTACCATGGAAGTATGTTAGTTGCGATATTGGTGATAAGACAACCACAGTAACTTTAGAACTATCTTCATTAGATGAAAGGGTTATCAATTATCCAGAATTTAAAAATTGGTGTAATTCACTGAATATTGATAATGTTCCATTTAAATTGATTTCCAATTTCACATTACATGCAGATAAAATTGATTGTACAGTGGAAGTGATCAATCATGGATTAGATCAATTTGAGTTTCAATGGTTGTTTCATACTTATTTCAATATCGATGATATTAAAGATACTTATATCTTAGGATTACAAAATTCAGAATATATTGATAGAGTTTCCAATACCGATATTGCCGTTGACACATCACCAATGGTTCAAGTTTCCTCTCAAATGGATAGACTATACATAAAAACCAACCAACAGATTCAAATTGCAACAACTGACAAGATCATCAAAATTACCACTACAAATTTACCACAGTTAGTTATTTGGAATCCTTGGTCTGAAGGAACTGCCAAAATGTCAGATTTTGAACCTAAAGATGGTTATACTAAGATGATATGTGTCGAGCCTGGTAACATTAATGGGATTACTCTCGGACCAAGTGAATCATGGTCCTGCTTACAAACTATTCAAATTGAGTAAACATTTCTTTATAAGTTAGTATATAATGTACTTAAAAACTCGCTTATTCAGCTTTTTCTACTTCTTCTTCTTCATCAGCACTACTATCTTCATCTAAATCAGCACCTCCTAAATTACCTAAGCCTTGCATACCTGGCATGTTGGCTAAAGCTTCCATACCTGGCATACCGCCAGCGCCCATTCCACCGGCACCCATTTGTGCTGCTAACTTACTGAAATCAATTTGGTCGCCCATACCATTTAATGAGCTGAGATCTTCGTTTGCTGCTTCTTCTTCTAAGTCGTCTTGTTCATCTTCATCAACCCATTTGTCAAAATCGGTATGTAAGTAATGTAACTTTAATTTTTCTTTAGTTAATCTTGGCCAGAATTCTTCTCTTAATTCAGATTTATACAATACGAAAAATATCTTTGAACCAGTTGTTTCATACTTAGATTTCTTTTCATCAATCTTGTCATAAAATTCGAGGTTCAACTCATATTCTTTACCATTGGAAACCGCTGAAAATTTTAAACTTTCACTAGTTAATTCAATAACTGGTTTTTCTAAATCAGTGATCTTGATAGTAAGATAAATAAGATTCTTCAATGGATCTGTGGCATTGGATCTTTGAGCCCATAAAACTGAATTGAATTGGGTCTGTTAGTATTTATGACGATGGTGGTGCTGACATTTATCGAATCGAATCGAACCGAAACCGCGGGGGCGGTTCGCTGAGAGATGATTTCACTCTCTCACAAATTCGATTATAATTGAAAGATACTCACCTTCTGGTGTAACTTTAGACATTGAGGATAACTATAAATGCAATTGTTTGTGTATATTACTAGACAAGATAAATAAATATACTAATGAGCTGACTTCCATCAAGCTATTTAAAACTAATTAAGTTAGTTGTTCGCTGAATTTGCTAGAAATTCTGAAAATGAGCGAAAATGATGCAAAAACAAAGCGACGCGTCTATGCGCGCTCTCTCATGGCTACTCGTACTCTCTGAACTGTCTTCCCAGTTCTTCCAGCTCCTGGACCATGCCCTTCAGGTACACACGCTGCTGCGCCGTCAGGTTGCTCTTGCTCTCCTCGGCCACAAGCTTGCCTCTGAGTTTGTCCAAAAACTCTCTCTCCTTTCTCAACACAACTTTCTCGCCTAATGAGCCAACTTTAACATCTTCAATACCATAAACATAAATACTCTTTAGTCCCCATAATGCAACTAAAGTACAGATAAATAATGCAACATAGCCTTTCAATGTAAAACCTTCCGGTAAAGCATTGGGCTGTAATGGTTCTCCAGATAAGTCTAACCAATCACCTCCATCACCAAACTTACCAGCAGCATTACCAATATATGGAGTCTTTGACACTTGACAAATATCAATATGATCTTGTGGTAATCCACCAATTTCCTTGATTTGTTCTTGTAATAAGTGTGGAGATTCTATGAATGTAATAGCTAAACCTTGTTCTAAATGAAAATCTAAATGGCAATGGAAGAACCAAATACCTGGATTATCTGTGACAAATCTAAGGACTAAATGACCATTACCTTCCACGAGCATTGTATCTCTGATAACTGGGTATTCTGGGAATTTCTCTGAACCATCTGGGCTATAATGGACAGGCTCATCAAATGCTTCAGATCTAACAATAGCTTGGAAATTATGACCATGTAAATGGAATGGATGTTTGTTATCATCTTCGTTATTAACAACAAGTTCAATGACTTCGCCTGGACTCAAGATAAATGAATTTGTATTTGATCCATAAATTTGAGAATTTAATGTATATTTTGATGGTGATGTATAAGCTGTCATTAATGAAGGTACTCTTGGTGCAACATATGTATGATTATCAAAGAATGCATAGTTGATACCATCACCTAATGTGTCCATGTGTAATGTAACTGTAATTTGATGATCTGGTTCAGGTAAAATTTCAATTTTTTCTAATGACGATAATTCAAAATCATCAAATGGTTTATATGAGTCGATATCGTAGAAAGATTTATCTGCCTTGGAGTTTGGTAATTTAGAATCATATGATAAATAATTTATCGATGTAACTTGTAAATCTGATGGTACAGTATCTAACATTTCAACATCAAATGTATGAACAATACAGAAATTTTTATCAACATCAATGGCTTTCTTAGTCTTTAACAATACACTCATTCTTTGACCAACTGTTAAATATATCATTGAGGTCTTTTGTGGCTTGACAAAAGTACCATCAACCTCAACAATGGTCATATCATGATCTTCGATGAAAACATATTGTGAAACCATAATACCCATATTGACAAATCTAAGTAAATATGTCTTCTCATATTCAACTGGTACGGAAACATTCTTGGTATCCATTAACAGAGAGTTTTGTGGAATTGGTTCACTACCTGTTGGATTATACCTTGTTAATTGCTTCTTAACCAAGACTTCACTTGGATCATGATACCAATCACTTATGGATACAAAGATTTCTTCATCTATTCCTAAAGATTTTTCAATTTCTTTATCGTGAACGATAAGCATTCCTCTTAACCCATCACTATATTGACTTCCACTGTGACTATGGTACCAGTAAGTACCAGATTGATCAACTACAAAATCATATAGCAATGTCTCCCCTGGAGGTATCGGACACTGAGTAACCATTACTGGACCATCCATCCAATTTGAACCGTTTTGTAACAAGCCATGGAAATGTAATGAAGTAGTTTGATTCTCTAAACCATTGTGTAAGTATAACTGTATTCTGTCTCCTTTATTAATTTCGATTGTAGGTAATGGCCATGATCCATTGAAAGATATTACTTTACGTTCTTTTAATCCATCAGGGTTTGCTGTTATCCAAGTGGCGTTATAGTAATATGTATGTGTAGCAGCTAAGACTTTCACGCTGCTCAGCAGTAATACCAATAGGTAGACAAACGATCTCATTTGTCTTATCTACAGCTATACTCTATTGCCCCAGAAGAAAAGTATGGAGAAGTTGAACCAAACAAACAAAAAGACATCTTCCTCGATCGAGTCTTTGATTTCTGATCGAAATGATTATTTTTTGACAAAATCATTTAACATAGTATTATACTGTGCTCTTTTCTATAGTAGTTAAGAATTTATTAATTGGAGTGAATACACTCACATTTTAGCCGCTTATGTAAGCATGGTGGCTGGGTGTCTTTTACTTTCTGAATTTTAGAAAAAATCCTCTCTATAGCTCAGCTGGAAGAGCATAAGACTGTAATTGTTTCATTGACATCTTAGGGTCCCTGGTTCGATCCCGGGTGGGGAGATTTGTTTTTTTGTCTGAACTTTTTTTTACCTTTTTGTCTACTTGATTGAATACAGTAACTTCATAGATAGACTATCAACTATTTTAAACACGATAGACACTGGTGCCTGACAAGCAGTTGACCCATACTCTCACTACCCCACAATCTTTATATCTTCATACTGATCTCATACAATAAAAATCTATTTTTACTTCACTTTGTTTATATTTTGAATTTTACACACTAAATGTAAATATGATTCTAATCAATCTAAATGACTTCTAATCAAAGCAAGTGATACATTCAGTTCATCTCACTAGACACAACTTGTAAAATACAAATCATGGATCTGACTGTACCGAATGGGTGTCCTCCTGCGATAGAGCACCAACTTCGTCAATTGATAAGTGATTTCCAAGAAGGTTACTTGACTGAAAAAGGTTATACAAAAAAGAGAGAACAGATACTAGAGACTTTACTCACAACACACACGAGTAATGGCTCATCATCACATAAAACACAGTCGCATCATTCACAAAGTATAGACCATGAACTCACTGCTCCTTCTGAATCATCAGTTCCTGAAATTTTCACACAGCAATCTTATACAGAAGAAAGTATGAGTCTTAGTGAAAATAATGTTCAACCTTACAACTTATACGGAGACGACTTCAATGATTACTATTACTCTTACAGTAATGGAAACAGTCACAATAACAATGCTCCAATGTCCAAGGATTTACAGAAACCATTAGAACCAAGAGATTTCGAAGAAATGATCAAAGATGGGTTTGAAAATCTACCTGTGATATTAAGACACAGAGGAACTACTTACCAAAAGGAAACAGTTATAGCTTTAGTAGATGCGAAAGGTAAGGAAATGCAAACCATAACATGGGAGAAACTATATCTCAAAGCTGAGAAGATTGCTCAACAAATCACAAATAAAGCCGCATTATACCCTGGAGATAGAGTGTGTTTAATATATCAAAATATTGAAGTGATCGAATTTATAACAGCTTTATATGGATGTTTCTTATCGGGTACTGTAGCTGTCCCAATGAATAGCGGAGCACCAATAAGAGATTTGGTAAAGATAATGACAGAAACTCAATCTCATCTATGTTTGATGTCTGACTCAGTCTATAAATATTTTGAAAAACAAAATCAATCAAGCAAAGCAAGTTTATGGCCCAAAGGTGTTGATGTATGGAAAACTACAGATATGGGTACTTATCAACCTCCTTCTAAGAAATCAGATCCACCTGCATTGAAAATAAGTGATTTGGCATATATCGAATATAGTAAGAGTTCAATTGGTGAACTTCGAGGTGTTGTTATTTCACATAGAACAATTATGCATCAAATGCGTTCATTGGCTTCAATACTAAAAAGTATGCCTGATTTTGATGCTAAGTCACTAGTGAGGTCGGATATAAAACATATGAGATTGAAGAATCCATTGTTTAGTACTTTGGATGTAAGAGAATCCATAGGTTTGATCATTTCTTCATTGTTCACTATTTATTCAGGAAACTTATTAATATGGACCCCACAGAGGTCTGCAGAAGTAGCTGGGCTTTATGCAAATATAATCACAAGATATAAAGTTTCAATTGTATTATCAGATTATCTCAGCTTAAAACAAGTTGCTTATAATTATCAATCATTCCCACAAATGACTAGAACATTTAACAAAAAAGTGAAAGTGGATCTATCTTGTGTCAAATGGTGTTTGATTAATACTCTTACTGTTGATTGTGAATTCAATGATATGTTATCAAATAGATGGTTCAAACCGTTAGGTAATGAAAATGCAAGTAGAATAATATCTCCAATACTATCATTAAGCGAACATGGAGGTGCAATTATATCAATGAGAGATTGGAAAGGTAAGGAAGAACATTTGGGTTGTGTATTCCATAAGCCTTTAACTGACGATTTACCTAATGAAGATGATGAGCATAATCCAACTGACAGATTATCTGAAATCCTTATAGATAAAGCTTCATTGACTACGAATACTGTCAAAGTGGTAAGTGATAGACCTCCTCCACCATCTTCATCATCAAGTTTGGATAATGAAGAATCTTCAAAATATGTAAGAGTTGGCTCGTTTGGTTATCCACTGCCTGATGCAACATTAGCAATTGTCAATCCAGATACAAAGTACCTCAGTGCAAGTATGGAAGTTGGTGAAATTTGGGTTGATAGTCATTGTATATCTGGTGGATTTTGGGGTTTACCTGAGGAAACTTCAAACATCTTCCAAGCTGAATGTAGTGATTATGAAGGGTTATTAAACTTAAGGTTTTTGAGAACGAGTCTCCTTGGATTTACATATAATGGTAAAGTTTATGTTCTTGGATTATATGAAGATCGTATTAATCAAAGGGTAACATGGTATGATCAACATAAACAATTGAAAGTATTGGAGTCAAAAAGTAAGAAGAATGAACTCAGCGACGAGGAATTGGTATTACCTAAACCATTAACAAATCGTCAAGAGTATAGATACCATTATGCAAGTCATCTTGTGAGAACATTAGCTAGAGCTATTCCGGAGGTTTCAGATTGTTCTTTCTTCAACATTAGAATCAACAAAGAGCATTTACCTGTTGCTATCATTGAATCAGCAAGTGCTAAGCCTACCCCAGGTTCGTTGGTAATGGCAACTATCTCCAATAACACAGTATTAGACGATATTGCATCTCGCGTATTTGACGTCTTAGAAAAAGTTCATAATGTTAGACTCTATTGTGTGTTAATCACTGGTATAAATGTTTTACCAAGAACTCCAAGAAGTGGTAGATTAGAAATTGCAAACATGTTATGTAAGAGAAAGTTCAATGAAGGAAGATTAACTTCAGTGTATGTCAAATTCAACATTTCAAACTCTGTTAGTGTTCTATCACATGGTGAAGATATAAAAGGTGGTATATGGTCTCCATACTCATCGAGACAACGTCAAGAAGCATTGAGTTATTCAGAATTACAACTATCAGGATTGGATCTAAGAGAAACTTGTGTTGATGAAAGAACAAATATAAAACTAAGTGATTATAAAGATATACTAGAGATCTTGAAACTGAGAGCGAATAAACAACCTGATGAACTAGCATTTTCTGTTATCGAAGGTCCAAATGGTAGAGAAGGTAAACCATTATCATGGAAGAAATTTGAACAACGAATATTTGCTGTTTGTAATTATATTTTGGAAAAACGTGATATCAAATCTGGTAATTATGTTATTTTGATGTATTCTTTATCAGAAGAATACGTGATTGCATTGTATGCATGTTTCCTTGCTGGTCTCGTTCCTATCTCAGTACCACCAATTGATTCAGATAGAGTTGATGAAGATATATCATCATTTGTTGGGATAATAAAGGAGTACAGTGTCACTGCTATTTTCACTAATGTTGAATGTGAGCAAATTTTGAAATCTAAGATTGTTGCTAATAAATTGAAGAACTTTGCCTTGAGGCAAAAAGTTGTTATTCCAAAGTATAGAAATACTGCAAAACATACAAAGTCGGTTAATGGTTCCGCTACAATGTATACCAGGATGAGTAAGTATAGAGCTGCGGTGAAGACTACTCCAAAAGAATGTCTCATTTGGATACAATGGACTCCGGATCATTATTACTCGGCTGTTAAAGTTACACATAAGAATTTAATGTCAATGTGTAAAATTATGAAAGAAACATGTCAAATTACAAGTCTCAGACCGTTGATTGCCTGTGTTAGACACATTTCTGGATTGGGTTTCTTGCAATCATCAATATTAGGTGTCTATCTTGGAACTGCAACTTACATCATTCCTCCAGTAGATTATGCTCTGAATCCAATATCATTCTATCTTTCATTATCAAGATACGGAATTGAAAATACATTTGTTACAGATAAAATGATTGAACATGCATTAGCTACAATGTCATTAAAGAAATGTAATTTATCAAAAATGAAGAATCTAATGATTGGTTGGGAAGGTAGACCAAATATTGAATTGATAAATGTTTTCAAAAGGAAATTTGCAGTTACTGATATCTCATCATTTGCTGTAAGCAGTGTTTATCATCATGAAGCTAATCCTATGATTTCACTGAGATCATACTTGTCGTTTGATCCTGTTGATTTATGGTTGGATCCATTAGCGTTATCTCAAGGTTATATTTCATTAGTTAATCCAAATGATAGTCCTTTTGCTATACAAGTCCAAGATTCTGGTATCGTTCCAGTATGTACACAAGTTGCTATTGTGAATCCAGAAACTTGTGAAATTTGTAAAATTGGTGAATATGGTGAAATTTGGGTTTGTTCTGAAGCAACTGTTCAAAATTATTCTGCAGGTCCAAAAGGTAATGTTGATTCTTTCCAATCATCTAGATTCAATGCACGTATCAAGAATTGGAATCAAGATATGACTTATATGAGAACTGGAGATTTGGGATTCTTGCATTCTGTATCAAGATCATTAACAAATAATGAACCTCCTATTGAACTGCAATTATTATTTGTTCTTGGTAAACTATCAGACACTTTAGAAGTGATGGGATTACATTACTTTGCAACAGACATTGAAGATACTATTGAAAAGATTCCTTATATTGATAAAGCATGTGTTTTCAGATGTGGTGATTATACAGTAGTAGCAGCTCAAGCAAAGAAATCAACTAAACCAGCATCTCTGGTACCATTGATTACCAGTTCCATATTGAATAAATTTGGATTAGTTGTTGATATAGTTTCATTCACTCCCCCTGATCATTTACCAACTTCACGTTTGAATGAAAAGCAAAGAGCAAGAATAATGGAAGGTTGGATGGATGGTTCAATGAAAGTTGAATCCTATGGTGTTAATTTTGGTGAATCTAATTTGATAAAGACGTTGGATATGATGGCTGATACGACTAACAAAGTATTGAATGGATTAAATCCTCAACAACCACCAAAGATCTCAGCTGCAGGAGATGTCACTGGAACACCAGTAACTAGTTCTAATGCAGTATTTACTCCTACTTCTTCTACATTTTCTGATCCAAATACCCCTAATAATCTTAGAATCATAAATACCAATTCTCAAAGGTAGTATATATTTTTAAATAGCATTTAGCTTTCAATATTAATTAGTTAATTATGACATTAGTTTACATGAAATCTATATACTATATATATTTGAAAGTGAACCTTAATGAGGAGGACGTCTCAAAGGCTTTGGAGCAATCTTTCTTCTTTGGCCAACAGGAGTTGGAGGAGGAGGAGTACCTGAACTTTGGAAAGCAGCAGCTGGATCACCACCACCCATGAAATTAAATCCTGCAGGTGTACCTGATCTAGAGTTATTGAATGCACCGCCATTATTTGGAGCACCGAATGCACCAGCAAATCCACCGTTGCTGTTATTGTTGTTCATACCACCACCAAAGCCACTAGCTATGTTATTTGTACTACTATTAGCACTTCCAAATCCACTTGCGTTACTATTGTTACCAAATCCAGTAAATGATGGTTTAGCAGCATTACCAAAAGCAGAATTATTAGTTGCTGGAGCAGCATTTCCAAAAGCAGACATGCCATTGGTTTGTTGGTTTGAACCCATACTTGGTAATTGTGTACTACCAAAACTAAATGGTTTATTTTCAGATGAAGGTGTTGAAAATCCTGGGGTACCATCTCTTGAACCACCATTAAATGAAAATGGCTTTGATGCACCATTATTAGCGGAGCCATTGAAACCAGAAAATGCAGCACCTGTATCAGCACTAAACACAGACTTACCTGCGGCTGGATTGGTTAAAGAGAACCCAGAGGTAGGAGCAGGCGTTGAGCTATTGGATCCGAAACCGCCAAAAGAAGGAGCAGCTGATGGAGCAGCAGGAGTGGATACAGGACCAAAGTTGAATGCACTGCTAGATGGAGCTGGAGCTGGTGCTGTATTAGATAAGGTAGGTAAAGAAGTACTACCGAACATTGATGTTGATGCAGGAGCAGCAGGTGCAGCAGCACTACCATTTGAAGTAAACGAAAATGGTTTGGAAGCTTCTGAAGCAGTTGGTGTTAAAGATGGCTTAGTAGTGGCACCAAAGCTAAAGTTGAAACCTGACTTGCTTTCAGTGGTAGATCCAGGAGCTGCAGTAGCTGGAGTAGTAGTAGATGGTAAAGATGGAGTTGTTGTAGCACCAAATGAGAATGGAGTAGCTGATTCAGTTTTCTTTTCAAGTGAAGGTAATGTTGCGGAACCAAATAATGAAGTAGTAGGTTTGTTTTCTGTGGATGATGTAGTAGTTAAAGGAGGTTTAGAAGTAGCACCAAATGAAAATGGTTTGACTTCTTCAATCTTCTTTTCTGGTTCTGCCTCTGTAATCTTTGGAGCACTACCGAACGAGAATGCAGGTTTAACAGGTTCTTCTGATTTCTCAGCAGGTTTTCCAAAAGCACTTGAACCTCCAAAAGAAAGAGATGGAGTAGCAGGCTTGTCCTCAGTGGGTTTAGATAAACTGAAAGGTGGAACACTTGAGCTACTTTTATCAGTGGAAAAGCTAAACGGAGCAGGTTTTTTGACCTCTTGTTTTTCTTCTTCTTTCTTCTCAGTAGCAGATGCACCTTCAAATGAGAATGCAGGTTTAGGTTCATCTTTCTTCTCAGTAGCAGATGCACCTCCAAATGAGAACGCAGGTTTAGGTTCATCTTTCTTCGGTATTAGTTCAGCAGGGGATTTAACAGTTGTTGAAGCACCACCAAATGAAAATACAGGCTTAGGTTTCTCCTCATCTTTCTTTTCAATAGCAGGCGTACCAAATGAGAATGGTTTTGGTTTTTCTTCTTCTTTCTTTTCAGCACTCGGAGTACTAAATGAGAATGGTTCTGGCTTTTCCTCATCCTTCTTATCCGTAGCTGGGGCACTGAATGAGAATGGTTTGGGTTTTTCTTCCTCCTTCTTTTCAGTAGTTGAAGCTCCAAATGAAAATGCAGGTTTAGCTGTTTCTGTTTTTTCATTTATGGCTGATAATTTTGGTGCAGGAGGATTGAATGCAAATGGTGTTTTCTCGGATGAGCTACCAAGACTAAATGAGCCGGTTGGTTTTTCTTTCACTTTGTCATTTTCATCATCTTCATCAACTGAACGTTTCCTACTTGCACCACCGAAACCAAATGATGGAACTGCTGGTGTTTCTTTCTTTTCTGGAGTAGACGAAGTTGTTCCAAATGAAAATGGTTTAGAATCAGTTTTAGGAGCAGGAACTGCAGATGCTTTAGTTTCCTCTGGTTTCTTGGAGGTTGCGAAATCAAAAGCAGGTGTTGGACCTGAAGATACATCAGGAATCACATCAAGTGGAACTTTACGTATAACAGTTGGTGATTTTGGTTTTTCATTGGGCGTCAATGGAGCAATAGTACTACTACTCTTTGCCTTTGTATTCAATGTAAATTTACCAAAATCGGTTGATTTTGAGTCTGTCGTAAATTTTGAACTATTCTTAGGCTCACTGAATTTGATCTTTTCACCTAATTGCTTTGTAACAATTGGTTTAACTTCTTCTTCTTCTTCTGGTTCTAACTCTGACAGATCGTATTCGAAATCAGCTTTGAATATACCTTCTGTATTTTTTCTTTCTTCTGGTACTTTAGACTCTGTTGACTTTTTCATTGCTGACTTCAACTCAACCCTTGGTTTATGTAATGACTCTGACTTTAAAGTAATATTCTTTGTATCTGTTGCGCCTTTCAAATTCTTGGAATAATATGATAAATAGTTCATTCTGGATTTATAATATCTATCTATTTCCATTCTCTCTTTCAATTTCACAAGTAATGATCTTTCCACTGGATCAATAAATATCATTGAATCTCTAGTATAATCTTCTTTCAACTTTGTTCTACGAACAGATTTATCTTTCTTTGATTTTTTCGATGGGATGATAGAAATATCGGGACTTTGAGATGCAGGTCTTTTCTCAGTTAATAAATGCGAGTTCATAGCTTCTGAATTCATGGATTCTGAATCATCGTTGATTATAGAAACTGAGTTTGAAACGCTGTTGTTAGCGTTCCTAAGTTCTTCTTGTAATTTTGAGTTTTGTCTTTCTAAATTGGCAAGATAAGACGTTAGCAAGTTTAACGCATTTGAAGATTGATTTGCTGCGCTCTGTTGGCTAGCAGGAGTTTCATTTCTTGGAGTTTCAGGTACTGAGGTTGGAGTTTTCACAATTGATATTTCAGGAGAAAGATCACTAATCTGTACTCTTTTCACAGGAGGAGTATTCAAGTATTGAGTTTGTTTAGTTTGTTTTGGACTATGCCATCTTGCTAGTAAACCCGTTACTGTATTCTTCAGTTTAGCAATCTTCGATATATGTTTATCATCAGACGACCCGTCGTTGGGGTCTGATATAGTCCTTTTCAGAGGTGTGGACATCTTTAATTTTTCTTCGTTACCGGTTATAAACTTTCCTTCAGATATTAGCAGTATTGATTAGTTTGAAATAATATCAACTTGAAGGAGAAAGTAATGGAAAGGGAAAAAGAAGGATAATGCAAGATATTAATGGAAATAAACTCAGTCAGTGAAACCAGTGAGTAAACCGATCAACAAACAATTCCAAGCAGTAGCTAGCTAACTGTTTCAGAGTTGTTTCAAAAGTGTATCATTCAACTCAAGCTCAGAACTCAAATTAGAACTTCTTCTTCTTTAAAAAGTAAATATAAATTATTTTTCTGAATCTTGAAAATTTTAAACCGGGTAATTTTAGATGGAAAGTAAAGTGATTACTATGAGATTTAACAGAACAGAGCAGTTAGTTGGGCACTTCTGGTAGTGATAGTGGCAGCAATAGTGACGATAGACAGAGAATGGCAAGCAGGATAGCCAGTAATGTGGCGAACCCAGAGTACGTACTCTCTGGAGACGAAATGTAAGTGAACAAATTCTGAATTTTCCAGCTATACTTGATGTGGAGATTACTAACGAGTGATGATCTAGTAACGCTATCTTGTACAATACAAAGGAAGTAAGTGACGAGGAGTTGGTGCAGAAACTGGATAAACCTGACTTGAGTATATTCATTGCTCTGGAGGCCAGAGTGATATCCTCGAAAATAAACATCACAGAACCACTAATTAAGTCACTCCAAGTACCGTCACATACATGGATATGGTTCTTCGAAGAAGAAGCAACTGATAGGGAATTTCAGGAGACTTATCTTGTATTATCAATGCATAAGCTAAGAATCTTAAGAGAAGTTTTACGAAAGAAACCAGAGTTGTCAAAGTCTTTTCAACACAGACTTGTGCTTCTACTAAGTAAATATTCAAGTTCTTCAACACCTTGGAGTGACGAGGCAACAAGAGCTCTACAAGCTGAATGCACTAACCTTTTATCAATGGATGAGAACAGGATTATGGAAATTCTTCAAGATATAGTCTCCGAAAATATCAAACTACAACTCAAGGAATTATCAAAAGTGAAAAGCCCGACTGATTCAAAGATAACAAAATCAGGGTACAGAAGATGGAAAGATAATTTGACTAGTATCAAAGGAATAAGCAGTCCGCTGTTAGGAAGTCAATTCTCATCGTCACTAAACGCGCAAGATGCATGGAACTCCCAAAATATAAGTCTAGTTTCAACTCTTTTGTACATAATGGAAAGACTATATTCAATTAATAATCCTGAGCTAAGTGTGAAGTTTATTGAGGATAATTGGGGAGTACTATTACCAGTTTTTTTGAATTTTTTGGATTATCCGGATGGACTTATAAAAGCTGAAGCCTGTAAGGCTTTGAAACTCATGTTGCAAGTGATATCACAAGGTGAAACGCCAGTCGATAGTGTAACAGACTACTTTGAAGTAAAGAAACAAAACATTATATCAAAGACAGGCGTTGGAGATATACTATCTAAGGCAATTGAACCATGCTTATTGCACTTACCAACATTGACACCAATAGACAAATCTGCACAAATACTACAAATTGCATACCCTACATTACTTTCATTATACAAAATTTCTTCAAAAACATATAAAATCTACTGTGATCATTTATCTTGTTTGATCAATGAATACATTATCTCATCATTTGTGAAAGTGAAAGATTTACCTAAACTTCTTTCAATACTTTTGGATTTCATGAGTGAAGAATTAGTTCCTAACGCTGGTCCATTCATTCTTGTCAATGTCAATAGGATAATATACTCGTTATTAGACGTACTACTTGATCCATATGTGGTTTACTCTCCTGATCTGTTATCTAAAGATTTGCGTGCATTGCTGGTGATCATGGAACATATACCTAATAGGTTAGAAAAGTACAGATTTGATATAATTGCAGCATGCGTTATGGTAATTAGAAGAATAAAGAAATTTGACCTGAACAAGAAGACTGATGAGCCAGAAGAACTTGTTAGTGAGATTATTAAGTACATAGAAGACAATTGTTCTTTAACCACGGAAGACCAGCAGAAACTGGGTCTCCTGCTGTCTGGTGAAGTTGAAAGTGTAAATGTATAGCTCCCTCCATAGTTACTGAATTAATTTAAAGCATGTCGGACGATCGACCTTTACACGTTTCGCTTGCTCTTCTGGCAAAGTTGGGGTTGGTTTGATCTGGCGCTCTGTTTGTATAAGTTGATCTATAAATAGTAATACATCGTGTTGACATTCTCTCTTCACACTAGTACACGTCATTACAATCCATACACGTATTTATATCAGCTAGGTATCCCCCACATAGAATTATAGAAGTGGATGTGATAAGTTGAAATAAAATCAAAAATTAGAAGATCAATAACGAAAAGTTTAACAAATATAGGCAGAAGAATGCCATCGTTTATAAACCAAAGAAAAGAAAGTGAGTATACTTTGATAACTGGCACTCGCCTGACTGAATTAGTAGCATACTAACATATTTTCTCCCAGCTATATATGAAAAGTATAGACAATTACAAAAACAAGAAAGAGAACGTCGCTCTGATGGTTTGAGAGATGGTTCTCCATGGTCTGTCAAAGTTGCCATGAAGAACAGATCCAGAAACAGATACTCTGATGTATTGCCATTTGATAGGACGCGAGTTAAACTAAATGTTAAAGAAGGCTATTCAGACTATATTAATGCTTCTCATATATCAGTTGATCTCTATAACAATAGTGTGAACTCCAAGAAGAATTATATAGCTACCCAAGGTCCAACCATTCAAACATATGAACACTTTTGGCATATGTGTTACCAACAGACTAAATCAGATACTATAATAATAGTAATGGTAACACCAATTTTTGAAGGTGGCTTTGAAAAATGTTACAAATATTGGCCAAATGGAACATTAGAAGTTTCGAATAAGGATGGATTTGACTTCCCATTGACAGTTGAAAAGACATCACAAACTGAATTTCCTGAATTCACAGTCACTGAATTTGACGTAAGGCCTTCATCAGAGTCAGGAATGCCAGCGAAAAAATGTTATCATTTTTATTATAGTGAATGGGCAGACTTTTCAGCTCCTACATCGATGGATCCAATCTTTAAATTGTTACAAAGTATAGCTGAGATCAAGAAAAGTGATCCAGTAACTGAAACGGATAATTTGATTGTTCATTGTTCAGCAGGTGTCGGTAGAACAGGAACATTTATCACTATGGATTATTTCTTTACTCGTTCATTACATTTATTAGACGAGTACAAACAAGTATCTGCGGATAATAGAATAGATAATATTACTCCAGGTGATGGTGATAAGGCTTCTGAAGACCCAGTTTTTGATATAGTGAGGCAACAACGTTCACAGAGACTTATGATGGTTCAAAGATTTGAACAGTTTTTGTTTATTTACGAAAGTATTAAAAAGTACTATGTTCTCCATACTATCCCCTCGAATTGATTTCCCTATATGTATTCATGTATTCCCACTCTACTCTTGTCTATTATTATCTGTATAACTATATCTATCTTTATATATCTTCAACTACTATTCCAATGCTAGCTGAATCCAATCAATGTCAACTTTAATTCTTATAAATTAATTAATTGGCAGCGCGCGTAAGAAAACGATACAAGTTTTGTAAAAGTTTGTTCGAATCTTAACAAGAGATTTGACTGTTTTACAAGACTTTGTTTGTAATTGAGGTCTGATTGGCAGATATAGAGATGTCACAACTGCGATTCATACTCCAAGATTCATCTGTATTACAAATTGGGAGAGAAGTTGATTTTCATGAAGACAAATATTTCGAGGAAGAAGTACAAGAAGTGATATCAAGTCTGGAAACAGACACAGACAAGTATCTCTATAGGATCGATTGTGGGGAGTCAATTTCAGAAGCTGTTCAATTGAGTCTAAAAGTAGGTAGTAGAAAACGTCTGGTTAAGTACTTATATCAGCTTTGCCAGCACAATAACCAAATCTCCATTGATATTGTTAAGATATCAAATATATTAGATGAGTGGATGATTACTCTCAAGACATCGAAGCAAATACTTAATAAAGTATGTATCGTTCTTTTTATAATTATTGTAACAGCTCAGGTACTAACATCAGTCTAGTTTATAAGGTTTACTATAAAAGATTCAAGACAATTGCAAGTTCTGGTAGAGAGATTTCAAAGTTATAATTTAAGAGTCCCCGGCACAATTAAGCATACAATAGTTCCTTCAGTTAGCAGTGTCATAACCGGCAAGCTTTACATTTTCAAGCCAAACAGAAATTCTAATAAACTTGTTGGATGGGTTCTATCAGAGCTTTGTGTCAAAGATCACAAAAGTTCAAGTGGTAATGAGCTGGTCCAACTGTGTCGACCACCGTCAAGACTCAATGCTGGTATGATGTACATCAAGCAAGAGGAAGAAAACAAGGAGAATATCAATATGGAGGAAATAGTTACAAGGACTCTAGATCTGCGTAAAAGAGAAGTTACACTAATCATAGGCAAGAAAGGAGCAGTGATTACAGAGATCAGAAAGAAGAGCGAGGCACACATTGTGGTCCTAGACATACCTGAGTCCAACGAAAGAGAGTTTGGCACCACCAATGCATTCATCAAGCAGCCAATCTACTTAAGAGGCACCCACAAGCAGGTAAAGCTAGCAGAACGTCTCATCATGGAGAGACTCTACCTCTCTTCTCTAGGTCTTTCTTAACTATGTCTTGCATAAACACCACGCACATTCCACTGCAAAAATGCCCACTCTGAAAATTCCAAATTTTGTATTTCCACACACAAATTGAAATTTTTCAAAAAAGGAAAAAAATGCATTGTTCAATTTTTTTTCAATTTCCAAACTTCATCACCAATAAAATTTTTCATTAGTCAAAAATTTTTTTTCTTCTTAACTTATATTAGATTTTACTTCTCTCTCTCTTTTCCTTAACAAGTTCTTTATAACTAATTATCAATTAATTATAAAACATTAAAACTAACAAAATGGCTGACGGTGTTTTCCCAGGTGCTATTGGTATCGATTTAGGTACCACTTACTCATGTGTTGCTACTTACGAATCAGCAGTTGAAATTATTGCTAACGAACAAGGTAACAGAGTTACTCCATCTTTCGTTGCTTTCACTCCAGAAGAAAGATTAATCGGTGATGCCGCTAAGAATCAAGCTGCTCTTAACCCAAAGAACACTGTTTTCGATGCCAAACGTTTAATTGGTAGAGCTTTCTCTGAAGAATCCGTTCAAAAAGATATCAAGACTTGGCCATTCAAAGTTGTTGATGACAACGGAAACCCAAAGATTGAAGTTGAATACTTAGAAGAAACCAAAACTTTCTCCCCACAAGAAATCTCTTCTATGGTTTTAACTAAAATGAAAGAAATTGCTGAAGCTAAAATCGGTCAAAAAGTTGAAAAGGCTGTTATTACTGTCCCAGCTTATTTCAATGATGCTCAAAGACAAGCTACTAAAGATGCTGGTGCCATTGCTGGTTTAAACGTTTTACGTATCATCAATGAACCAACTGCCGCTGCTATTGCTTACGGTTTAGGTGCTGGTAAATCTGAAAAAGAAAAACACATTTTAATTTTCGATTTAGGTGGAGGAACTTTCGATGTTTCTTTATTACACATTGCTGGTGGTGTTTTCACTGTTAAAGCTACTGCTGGTGATACCCATTTAGGTGGTCAAGATTTCGATACCAACTTATTAGAATTCTTCAAGAAAGATTTCCAAAAGAAGACTGGTTTAGATATCTCCGGTGATGCTAGAGCTTTAAGAAGATTAAGAACTGCTTGTGAACGTGCTAAGAGAACTTTATCTTCTGTTACTCAAACTACTGTTGAAGTTGACTCTTTATTCGAAGGTGAAGACTTCTCTGCTAACATTACCAGAGCTAGATTTGAAGATATCAACTCTGCTTTATTCAAATCTACTTTAGACCCAGTCGAACAAGTTATGAAAGATGCTAAATTATCTAAATCTCAAGTTGACGAAGTTGTCTTAGTTGGTGGTTCTACCAGAATTCCAAAGGTCCAAAAATTATTATCTGACTTCTTTGATGGTAAACAATTAGAAAAATCTATCAACCCAGATGAAGCTGTTGCCTACGGTGCTGCTGTTCAAGGTGCTATCTTAACTGGTCAATCTACCTCTGATGAAACTAAAGATTTATTATTATTAGATGTTATTCCATTATCTTTAGGTGTTGCTATGCAAGGTAATGTCTTCGCTCCAGTTGTCCCAAGAAACTCTACTGTCCCAACTATCAAGAGAAGAACTTTCACTACTGTTGAAGACCACCAAACCACCGTTCAATTCCCAGTCTACCAAGGTGAACGTGTTAACTGTGCTGAAAACACTTTATTAGGTGAATTCGACTTAAAGAACATTCCACCAATGTCTGCTGGTGAACCAGTCTTAGAAGCTATTTTCGAAGTTGATGCTAACGGTATCTTAAAGGTTACTGCTGTTGAAAAATCAACTGGTAGATCTGCTAACATTACCATCTCTAACTCTATTGGTCGTCTTTCCACTGCTGAAATTGAAAAGATGATTGGTGATGCTGACAAATTCAAGAAAGCTGATGAAGAATTCTCCAAGAGACACGAAGCTAAACAAAGATTAGAATCTTACGTTTCTTCTATTGAAGCTACTGTTACTGACCCAGTCTTATCTGCTAAGATGAAGAAGGGTGCTAAGGACAGAGTTGAAGCTTCCTTATCAGATGCTTTAGCCGCTTTAGAAATTGAAGATTCTACTGCTGATGATTACAGAAAGGCTGAATTAGCTTTAAAGAGAGTTGTTACCAAAGCTATGGCTACCCGTTAAGTTAAGTAACTAAAGCTTTTCTTTAATCATTCATCAAACAAAAAATCAAATAAATATACATGTATTTTGAGCGTTTAATTTATAATAAGTAAAATACAGATATCATCAAACAAATTTTAATTATCACTTTTTTTACATTTAAATACTGTAGAGTAAAATATTATTTCGTATCTATTAAGATTGGTTATATACTATATATACAATTATGCAGTTTCTTCTTGGCCCTCTTCTTCGTCGTCATCTTCTAAGATATAGTTTCCAAGTTTATCCATCTTTAAGTTTTTGACACCAGAAGAAAGAGCTTCGATAATCTTTTCGTTTTCTTCTTCAAGATTTTCTTCTTCCTCGTCCGTGAAATCTTCATCTGATTCACTATAATCATAATCCTCGTCGTCCTCTTCGTCCTCTTCGTCCTCTTCTCCTTCTTCATTTTCATCGTCTGATCCTTCATCTGCTCCACCACGCATACCAGAAACGGCAGATTCTAATTCACGATCGGCAGAATTTAATTTCTTTGTATAACCAGAAGCTTTAACATCGATATCAAGAGTTCCACAACGCACAACATCTCTCTTTAACACAGGGTAAGCATAAGCGTAACCTTCTCCAAATCCACCATCTGTGTCTAACATAGTTGAATCATTTTTAGGTTTATAGTTAAATTTTCTTTGAAAAAATCTACGTATACAATCAACATCTCTCTTGAAATAGAAATCAGCTTCAGGATGTTCAATTGATATACATTGTGGGAAATCAATGACTATAAAACCTAATTCAGTTTCGGGATCAAATGAACCTGGTTCTTTGATCATAATATTATATTCGTTATAATCACAATGTATTAAACCATGATTTGCTAATTTTACTATAAATTGCATCAATTGTGAATAAAGTTTCTTGTAATCTTCATGTTCGTATAATTGTCTCATTGGGAAACCATGGATTCTTTCCATGAGAACACAGTGTCTTGAATAATCGTATGGTGTTGGAACACTAAATCCATTTTGATGTAAAATTGACATGAATTCGTATTCCTTTTCTGCAGCAAGTTTGGAAAGGTACATCCAACTTTGTGCTTGTTTATTCTTCAAGTAATCTCTCTTGTTCTTAACTGTTCTGAATGAAACTCTACCTAATCTGTGAATCTTCAAAACTTTCTTATTTCCCTGTGGGTCTTCAGCTGAGTAAATATCTGATTCTTTACCAACACCAATAGTAGTTCCTATGAAATCTAACGAACCTCTAGTATGCATTGACTTGAAAGCTAAGTAATCGAACCCATTATAAGTTAACCTATAACCATCGTATTTGGCATTTCTCAATCTTGATATAAGATTCAATTTGGCTAAATCTGCAATACCTTTATTAGCAAAACCAGAACCTGATTTACCTGCAGATATTTGTACGATTAATTTAGTTGGTACGACTTCGTGATTACGGGATCCGAGTTCAACTGCCGAGAGAACTTTCCAGTCCTCTACGGTAAGGTATCTCATATGTGTAGTATCTAACTTCATCCTGGGTGTGTCTAAGTCTTTTGAAATGTGTTACAGGATTCTACTTTATCTCCAGATAACATCTTTTAAAGCTCATCTTTACTAGAAAAAAAAAATTAATTTCAAAAAAATTTCAAAGGTAGTGTGAAAAATTAAAAATTCCTTTTTTGGTAAATAGGGCTGTATGTGTGTCTAAACAGCCCCCTTTGCCGATCTGATCTGTCAGAAGATTTTACGGATGTTTGTACCGTGAGCTACAGTGCTTCAGAAGTGCTGGAAATTGGCCATAGTATATATCAATACCTGATATATGTCAAACAAGTGTGATGTAATTCTGATAAGCCATATAGCTCAGTAGATCAAGCAAAACAGAAGGTCTCCCACACTAAAATAGAGTAGTGGTCCGGCTAATTTCATGTTTGAATGCCGGCTTCAATCACCGATACCAGTGGAGAGTGTGCAAATAGGTACTAAATAGCCATACAGGGGCTGATCTGGTACACGTAGATAGCACACACATGACATGTAATGAACCACATAGATCACCAGCACAAGTAGGCAAAGTAAGACGCAATTGAGACAAGCAATAGCTCAACTACTGTGCCTTGAAATTTCGTTGCTTGTTTCAGTGACCCACTGCCATTCCAGCTAACACGACCTTTTCAGCTTCCACAATTCCTGCTATATAAAGCTCACCCCTTCTCCTTCTTTTACATTTCTCAATTGAGTTCACATTCCTTTTTGATCTATACATTATTGTCATTCAATTAACTCAATTAACAATGTCTGCTAACGATTTCTACTCCTCAGGTGAACAAGGTGAATACAAAGCACCAGAACAAACTGAACAACAACAACAAGTTGCTGGTCAAGAAGGTGACAGAGGTTTATTATCTACTGTTATCGGTGGTGCCGCTGGTGCTTACGGTGGTTCTAAGATCTCTTCTGAACACTCCAAATTAGGTGGTATCGGTGGTGCTATTGCCGGTGCTTTCTTAGCCAACAAAGTCGAAAACGGTGTTGAAAACTTCTCTCATCACCAAGGTGGCCAAGGTGGCTTTGGTGGCCAAGGTGGTCAACAAGGTGGTTTTGGTGGTCATCAAGGTGGTCAGCAAGGTGGTTTCGGTGGTCCACCACCAGGTCCTCCACGTGGTGGTTTCGGTGGTGAACAAGGTGGTTTCGGTGGCCAAGGTGGTTTCGGTGGCCAAGGTGGTTTTGGCGGTCCAGGTGGCCCAGGTGGTCCAGGTGGTTTTGGAGGTCCAGGTGGTCCAGGTGGTCAACAAGGTGGCAGATGGTAAACATCTTAACGCTTTGATTACTTTTCATTGTCTTTACCAGTAAACCGAAAAACATAAGAACATTTATTATATAAAAACGCAAAAATATAACTTCATTTACGATATACCTAAAGGAGTAGTAAAGTATTATAATATCTGAGTAATCAAGATATCAATTGATGTTTCTAACTATGAAGCTTTTGATTGATCTAGTAAGCCTTTTGATGACGTACGTGAATATAGTCTACCTGTAGTTCACGTTAATTATTCAACTCCACGATTCAAATTCAAGCTAAACGAAAAGAAAACAGCAGCGAAGAAAAATAAACAGTGGGAAAAAAAAAAACGAGGATTTATCAATCAGTGGAGATCTAGATAGATTCATTCTGGTGTCTTTGAGTTGATGTTACTAGTATATATGTATGTAGCAAATACTCGATATGACTCACATAGTGGTATATGAAAGAGTAACAGTAATTCAACCCATAAAACTGAAATTTATTTTAAGGAAAAAATTATAAAGAATTCAAAAATTAATTAGTCTGTTTAATTTTCAAATTAGTATAGATCTGCCTTTTCAATCAAATAGTTTTTGAAATATTACTACTATATACCTTCAGATACACTAAAATTTACATTTACATATTCTAATAGAGAGTTGCTATATATGACATACTCTCCATGAGGTTTAACTAGTTCTATAAGGATTTACTATGATAACATGTAAACCAAAACAACACTTTGAGTAATTACAAGACATCCATACATCAGTAATTATTTTTTGCCTGGTTGAAATATTTTTTTTTATATATGATAAAGTATGAAGAGATGAGCTTACTACTTCATTTCCAGAACTGTATCCACTAATGTCCTCACGTGCGCTCAAGCTTACGAGGTTATGCTTGCATAATAAACAGCGAGCATCCACACTACTTAGAAATGTTGCAACAATACGGAATAAAACAGTTCCCTCACCATTATGCGTAATCAAAAGATTTAATTCAACTTCATTAGAAACTTCAATGGGTCAGAGAATTCTAAGCCATATGCATAATAAAGCTGAAGCCACCGAGTCAAATACAAATACCGAGCCTACTTTGAAATGTAGCTCATGTGGTATCCCATTACAAACAGAATCTGAGAATGAACCAGGTTACTATATTGATCCAGATACAGTAGAAAAGAAGACCCCAAGAAAGAAAGAACAACCGACATTCATGACTCAAGCGTTACTAGAGGAGATGGGTGAAGATCCAAACCAGGAGCTACTCAGTAAATCAGAAGCATTACAATCTAAAAAAGTTAAAGATACAAGATTGAAATGTAATCGATGTAGAAGTACATTATATCACAGTGACTATGACAATTTTGAACATAATTTTGTGAGTGTAGAAGAAGTTATGGCTAAGGTACCCAAGGAGGCAAGGGTTGTCCATGTTATATCAGCTTTAGATTTTCCACTTTCTTTGAATCGTCAAGTCACAAAGGGAAGAAATCCTGAAAAGATGTATTATGTTATAACGAAAATAGATGCATTCAATGGAATGAAAGGAGGAGTCAAAGACACAATGACTAATTACTTTGCTGATTCTTTACATAAACTTGTTGGTGCTAATAAGAAACATGTTTTCTTAGTCTCTGGTAAGTTAGGATGGAATACTAAAGATTTATTAAAGCAATTACCACAGACTAGATTATATTTCGTAGGTCAAGTCAATGCAGGTAAGAGTACTTTAGTCAAGTCACTTATCGGTAAAGCTGACCCATCTTTGACTTCAACAGCTTATGGTCCAGGGGTATCACATTTTCCTGCTTTTACAAGGGAAAACTTATTCTATAGAATTAGTAACTCAAATGCTAAGCTCATAGATACCCCGGGTTTTACAAAAGGTAGAGCTGCATATGAATACTTATTACCTGAACATATAAAAGACGCAGTTAATGTTGTTACTCATGTTTCTCCATTACCACATTTACACAAATTGAAGCCACTTGATTTGAACGGTACTAAAGTTTTCAATGGCAGACAAGTCTACAGTGTTGGTGGACTCTTTTATTTGAAACCCCCACAAGGCGCAATTCTGAAAACTCTCAGTGCAATGCATGGTGTTGGTGCAAGATATAAAGATATAGAGAAAGCCATTGAATTAAGCAAAACAAGACCTAAAGAAATTGGAGAAAGATTTGTAGTCAACCATTCAGCAGCTGAAAGCTTGGTCAGATATGTCATTCCTCCATTTTATGGTAAAGTAGACATAGTCTTAGCTGGATTAGGTTACTTTTCATTTGTACCAACAGGTCGTAGATCAACTGCTGAGTTATACCAAATATACGTCCCAGAAGGTATTGAGGTCATAGTCAGAGAAAACATTTTTGACTATATATACACATCTAAAGGTATAACTGATGCTACAGGTAATAGAGTCAAGAAGACAAACATTATAACTAAAGGTGCATCAAGAGTGAGGAAAGTACCATGTAAAAAACCAATTTTTACAAAACTACTACAGGTTCCAATGGACATAAGCGATGAAGAGGCGTTCAAGATAATGCAACCAGGCTCCCTCTTTGTTGAGAAAGAGTCCAGGTACACCAGCCAGGAAGAGTACCCTAATAAGCTGTGGGTAGAGCCTGAACTCGAGTAGATCAATCAAACTGTACATACTGTAAATAGAAGATTCTAGCACGTCGAGTCGGTCGACCTGCTAATAAAAATCACAATTTAATTTCGCCTTCTCGACATTTCAAAATTCTGAACATTTGTACAGACTGGAGTAGATAGACTTTGATTTCTTGCTAGGTTATAGATATCTTAGATACAAGAAAAGCTACAGAACTAGTACAATGGATGAATTTGAAGTAGAACCAAGTTTAAAGTCGATAGTGACACACGATTCCCTCAAGTGGATCTTTGTCGGTGGTAAAGGTGGTGTTGGTAAGACCACAACATCATCATCAGTTTCAATTCAACTTGCCTTAGCCAACCCAAACAAGAATTATCTATTAATTTCCACCGATCCTGCTCATAACTTATCAGATGCCTTCTGTCAAAAGTTTGGTAAAGACGCTAGACTTGTTGAAGGCATGAAAAACTTATCATGTATGGAAATTGATCCAAGTGCTACCATGGAAGAATTCAATAGTCAAAGGGGTGAAATGTCCTTTGGAGGCGAAGCCGGTGATGCGATGTCAAACATGATGTCTGAAGTTACCAACTCTATTCCAGGTATTGATGAAGCTCTGTCATTCATGGAAGTTTTGAAACATATCAAAAATCAAACAAATGAAGATTCTTCAGTAATAAAGTACGATACAATTATCTTTGATACCGCTCCAACTGGTCATACTTTAAGATTCTTATCATTACCAAGTACTCTTGAAAAATTATTAGGTAAATTTAACGAATTAAGTGGGAGTATTGGTCCTTTAATGAGCATGATGGGTGGAAATGCTGATATGAAAAAGAATTTATTCAACAAATTATCAGAAATCCAAAAGCAAGTTGTTGAAGTAAATAAACAATTTCAAGATCCTGAATTAACCACTTTCATATGTGTCTGTATCTCTGAATTCTTATCACTTTATGAAACTGAAAGATTAATCCAAGATTTATTAACTTATAACATGGATGTTAATTCAATTGTTGTTAACCAATTATTATTCAGCGATGACGATGATTGTAAGAGGTGTAAAGCTAGATGGCTCATGCAAAAGAAATATTTGGAACAAATGGACGAACTTTACGAAGATTATCATTTAGTAAAGATGCCATTATTAGGTATGGAAATTAGAGGTGTTGAAAATTTAAAGAAATTTTCTAAATTTTTAATTGAACCTTACGATCCAAAGAAAGACCGTGATATTATCTTTTCCTTAGAAGAGCAATAGTTGAGGTATAGGTACTCATATATACATAACTAGGTAAATAAAATCAATAAATTCGTGTTAATAAATAGACATCACATCATACACTATCTCAAATTACTCTGCCTTGTAAAATACGTGTATCTATTTTTATTTTATTTTGATTATGTGATTGATAACAGAAGGTACTGCTTTACATCAGCTTATCCTTTAGAACCCCAAAATTTATCGCTACAATCATCATAATCACATAGATAAGAGCGGCAATATGTCTCATTATGTGTGTCAAAAGTGTAAGTTGCCACTCATAATTGAAGACTCACTGGAAGGTCTTAGTAATGCACAAGCTCATCTTTTGACTGCAAATTATGGAGGCAGGTCAACAACACCAGAAACTGTACATAACCATAACTCCAGCGGGAAAACAAGCATACCCGACGAAAGAATGAAACTGTTCAAAGAAGCTTTCAATTCAAGTGGGAATAAACCAATTGTAAATATAAAGAAATCATCAGATGGTGGAGCTGAAGGCGGAGAAGGTTCATTTGTTATATTAGAAGAGAAACGTAAAGAAGATCATCAGAAAACAGATAAAATACCCATGGGTGATAGAGTGACGACACTTAATAATATTTTCAATATCTTGAGTTCAAAATACGAAATTGATTATCCAGTATGTAATGATTGTGCTACAAATTTAATAAATGAATTGAAAATAAGATTTGAACAATTGTCTAAGGAAAAAGATACTTATGTTCAGTTCTTGAAGAAGTTAACAGTTCAGAACGGTCCAAATGTAACTAAAGCCAAGGATTCGTTGAATGAAATTGAAAGGTTACAAAATGAGGAGAATCAATTACTGGCAGAGTTAAAAGAAGTTGAATCTGAAACGAAACAACTGTCGAATGAATTATATGACGTACAGCAAGAATTATATTCTTTGGAATCGCTGGAGAAAGATTATTTTAATAAAAAGAATAGTTATGAGCTTGAATTGATAGATTTTATGAACGAGCACGAAAGAGTCAAGGCATTATACGAATATAATTTGAATCAATTAGACACGCTAAGAAAGGCAAATGTATATAATGATACTTTCTTAATATCTCATGATGCACAGTTTGGCACAATCAATGGTTTAAGACTAGGAAACTTGGATAATGTTAAAGTATCGTGGCACGAAATAAATGCAGCATTAGGCCAGTTTATCTTACTCTTATCAATGGTAATATCAAGGTTGGATTTTACTCTTGATGGATATAAATTACGTCCAATGGGGTCCAATTCTAAGATTGAGAAGTATGAAGTAGATCCAAGAGATCCAACAAAAGTAGTCAAGACAGTTCTGGATTGCTGGAGTAATGGTGAAGTACTGTTAGGTAGAATTTTCAGTCATAATAAGTTGGACGCTGGTATGGTTGCACTCGTTGATGTCGTTTCTCAAATAGGAAAGAAACTGAAAAAACTTGATCCTTCAAATGATTTACCATACCAGATGACAAAGGATAAAGTTGCTGGATATAATATAAAACCATCAGCTAGAAACTCAAATGAAGAGTGGACTGCTGCATGTAGGTACTTACTAACCAACGCTAAGTGGATACTGGCATACTGCAGTGTCCACTCCCCTCCATAATGTATAATAGTAGTTGTATATATCTATATATTTAATCTAACATTAAGTTATTTGCTATGAATCACTTTACCTTAATCAAATGCACATAATTAATCTCAATAAGGAAATTTAAATTTCATATCCACTCCGTGAAAATAAAATAAAATTATTTGAGATGAGATTATCACTTTTCATTTAGTAAGCAATAAAGGCAAGTAAGACAGAAAGCTAGACCAAACCAGATATCCTTTGAGTCAACAGATATTATAGGAGCGAGTTTGTGATATTAAAAATGCCGAGTGATGAACCACTTCCAGTGTTAGTCATTTCAAGCAATGGAGATTCACAGCCGTTTGACAAACTTCGATTGCTTAATCATCTGAAAGATCTATCCAATGACTTAGATACAAGATATATCAAAGTGGATGAAGTAGTGGACAAAGTTGTTAGAGGACTCCCGGATAGTTTGACTATCGATGAACTTATCAGTCTGACTTCTGAAACGTTAGCTTCTCTGACTACTCTACATTATCAGTATTCCAATCTTGCTGCTAGATTATCAGTTACATATTTACGCAGTAAGTTACCATCCAAATTCTCAGAATGTATCAGAATTATGTCACAATACAAGAAACAGAAAAAGAACAGCAAGTCGTTGATTTCATCCAAATTGCTAGAGACTGTAGAGAAGAATAAAAAAGTTATAGACAATGCAATTGATAACACTAGAGACTCAACATTAGATTACTTTGGATTCAAAACTCTTGAAAAGTCATATTTGTTAAAGATGGATGGCAAACCAAGTGAAACACCACAGTATTTATTTATGCGAGTAGCTCTGGGAATCCATGGTGAAGATATTGATAGTGCTTTAGAGACATACGAAATGATGTCAACTAAGCATTTCATACATGCTTCACCAACATTGTTCAATGCAGGTACAGATATGCCATACCTTTCATCATGTTTCTTATTAGCAATAGAAGATGATTCAATTGATGGGATTTATAAGACTTTGAACAAAGCTGCACTAATTTCCAAGTCAGCAGGTGGATTAGGGATACATTTTTCAAATATAAGAGCCACAGGATCATACATCTCAGGAACAAATGGTAACTCTAGTGGTATTGTACCAATGCTTCGTGTCTTCAATGCTACTGCAAAGTATGTTGATCAAGGTGGGAATAAAAGGCCAGGAGCATTTGCAATGTACTTAGAACCATGGCATGCAGATATTTTTGAGTTCTTAGAATTGAGGAAAAATCATGGTAAGGAAGAATATAGAGCTCGTGATTTATTTTACGCTTTATGGATACCTGATTTATTTATGGAAAAAGTCGAAAATAATGAAGATTGGTGTCTTTTTTCAAGTGATGATTGTCCTGGGTTAATGGATTGTTTTGGTGATGAATTTGCTAAATTATATGAAAAATATGAAAGGGAGGAGAAATATGTAAAGAAAGTCAAAGCACAGAAGCTATGGCATTCAATTTTAGTTGCACAAGTGGAAACAGGTAACCCATTCATGCTATATAAAGATGCTGCCAACAGGAAATCTAATCAAAAGAATTTGGGGACAATTAAATCATCAAATTTATGCTGTGAAATTATAGAATATTCGTCACCTGAAGAAACAGCAGTTTGTAATTTAGGTTCAATAGGATTACCAACGTTGATAAAAAACGGGGAATTTGATTTCAAATTATTGAATAAAGTTAGTAAGATTTTGTGTAAAAACCTAGACAAAATAATAGATATTGGAGAATATCCTACACTTGAATCAAAATTGTCCAACATGAGACATAGACCAATTGCCATTGGGGTTCAAGGGTTAGCTGATGTATTTGCCATTTTAGGATTACCATTTGATAGTGAAGATGCCAAGTCACTGAACATAAAAATATTCGAAACTATTTATCATGGAGCATTGGAAGCTTCATTAGAACTTGCTATTGGAAAGGGAAAATATGAAACGTTTGAAGGTTCCCCTATTTCCCAAGGACAACTTCAATTTGATTTATGGGGAGTGAAACCTACTGATCTATGGGAAGATTGGGATGAACTTAAGGATAAAATTATCAAACATGGAGTTAGGAATTCGTTATTAGTAGCATTAATGCCAACTGCTTCAACTTCACAAATCTTAGGGTTTAATGAATGTTTTGAACCTTTTACTTCAAACTTATATAGTAGAAGAGTATTATCTGGAGAATTTCAAATTGTTAATAAGCACTTAGTCAATGAACTAGTTAAACTAGATCTTTGGAACGAGAAGCTTAAGAATGAAATAGTCAAACACGACGGATCAATTCAACAAATTGATGTCATCCCAGCACATCTCAAACAGATTTATAAGACAGCATGGGAATTATCACAAAGAACAATTATTGATATGGCTAGTGATCGTGCACCATTTATTGATCATTCACAAAGCATGAACCTTTTCGTTAAATCACCAAC
Source organism: Wenyingozyma methylovora (assembly GCA_030570175.1). NCBI lineage: Eukaryota > Fungi > Ascomycota > Pichiomycetes > Pichiales > Pichiaceae > Wenyingozyma > Wenyingozyma methylovora. Next base: position 639,786 of record JAJLVC010000002.1, on the reverse strand, counting down.
TATGTCAAAACTGACAAGCATGCATTTTTACTCATGGAAAAAGGGTTTAAAGACAGGCATCTATTATTTACGTACACAGTCTGCGTCAAGTGCAATTAAGTTCACTTTAGATCCAACTTTAACTAGATCAGTTTCTGAACCACTGTTAGTGAATCCTGCCCCTATTCCTATGGCAAATCATCGTAGAATTGATGAAGTGTTAGTCAATGGAGACAAAAATGGTGATATGGTCAAACGTCGTAGAATTGGTGAAATGTTAGTTAATGGATCAGGAGATGGGGACACTAGTGTTTCAGATACAGACGAAGTTATGTACTGTAATAGTATAACCCCTGATATTTGTGATAGTTGCTCTGGATAACCCATCTATAAATACTTACTTTGCTTAGAGATACCCCACCTTGTATATAATTACTTACTTACATGTATATAGAATGAAAGAGAATATATTGACTAAGATATATACAAAATTAAATAAATGAATGGGTTAATTAAAAACTAATATAATCCATATAAGAATCAAATTTACCTCCAATAAACCCAGTTGCTTTACCTAATTTACTTATCTTATAGATACTTAAAACGGCTAAACTAGTCAATGTTATAATAGCAGCATAAGCCTTCTTCCTTGAACTTAACGAGAATAATCTCAAGTATCTACTCCAACCACTCAGGATATGGTATGATGCTAATCCAACTAAGACTGTTAGACCCACGGCCACTTTCTTGTCTCTGGAAATTTGATGAGAAATGAAAGATAAGTCAATATATGTGGAACCACCATCTACCATCCACGGAGAAATCCTGTCTCCTAAGACATGAGTAGTGAGGACAGGGAGTAACAAGTATCCCGAAAAGGATAATGGTGATAAGCCGAATAATCTCATTGACATAGATTCACGTGTTCCTAGACCAAGCAATGAAGATATACCACCTAATCCATATTTTTCATCTTTAACTACATCTTCTTCACCTACTTTTGGAGTTTTCAACATAACTGTTGATCTCTTCTTCTTTATTGGTTGAGCCTTACCGTATAACTCATAATTACGTATTTTTCTAGCTATTCTTAACAATATTCCTGAAATGACATGTATTGAAGCACTACCCCATATCATCACGCTCTCCAGTATAGGATCCTGGTATATAACTCTACCCATAGTCAGCACTTGCTCAGCAACTTCAATACCAGCTAAAGCAGGAGTGATTACAACACCTGATATATGCAACACAGTGAAAATTGTGAATGGTATCGTAGAGTATTTTTGAATTGCTTGTAATACTGGTATTGATCTTGATGCTTTTGATGAAGACGTTAGTGGTACGCCTATATTTCCATTTTCATTTTCAGTTTCATCAAGGGAGATTGGTTCTGGTGGTACAGCTGTAAGATCTGACATGTCTTACTACTATACCTTCTTCAGTAATGTGTTATCTTAAGTGAAAGTATTCTCTTGGTTGCTTACGGACTTCATTGGATTTGTAAACTTCAATCCCATCATGAATATTGCAAGTAGAAATTACAGGCGGTGCAGGGATTTTAAAGTGGATTATTACACATTTGAGAAGTTTGATTGGTTGATATAGTTTAAGTGGTAGCAAGTTAACACTTGAAGTAGTAGTGATAATGGTACATGCATGGTACAGTATCATCTATCTTATATATAGAGTAAATTCAATTGTCTATTTTTGTGTTTTATGTACTTTCTAAAAAATGAGATCTAAAATTTTTTGGGTAATTTTTAGTGTTGTTAAGCAACGTAAAGAAGTAAATATATATATATCTGGTTCAGTTAGCCCTTTCTTATATGAATTGATCTAGTGCAACTCCAAACCCAGTTTGAAAACCAAATCATGATCAACACCAGGACTGATAGAAACTTGCTTGAAACCAACAGGTTCACCGTCTGCGGACCACTGAGGTTTACCACCGTATGCAATCTCACCTTTATCTTTATTATAAGAGAATTGCATTGCTGTAGTCTGTGAAGAGCACTCAAATTCATTGAAAGAGTTCAATCCACACCATCCCTTAGATGATTTAATATTGTATCCACCAAAAGGTGCTTTTGCTACGGTGAAAGTAGCACATGTTCCCTTAGTGTACCATTTACCATTACTTATCAAACAACCTTGATGTTCCTTTGGCTTTAAGAACCCACGGTACTGTGTTCCTGTTGGCTTAGGATGTGAAGGGTTACCGTCTGTTGGTGTTGGTGGCTTAAAATCTTTAGGTAAGAATTTTATACCTTCTGAGGGACATCTTGAATTAAGCATTGCTGGTATTGGTTGAAATTCACCATTGAGGACAGACCCCTTAAGGTTATGGAAGTACCAAATTTCTTGTAATGCATTGTATTTATTACATGATATAAATACGGGTTGAGTGAAATGTGCTCTTAGAGTATCTTCAATTTGTTGTTTTGTATAAGTTTGTGTTTCTGAGGGGACAATACCATTTGCCGCAAGCCACTCTGCTGTTGGTAAAGTTTCAAATAGGGAGACAGTGGTCTTAAAGAAATCGACTACATTTTGACCTTCTTTGTAAGTAGTCCGATCATAACAAGATGGTTTAATAGTAGACATGCAAGTAGCATGTTTATTAAATTCATGAATCCAAAGCTCTTCATCATGACCATTGAAATTTTTCCAAATTTTTTCCATCTTAGCAAGTAATTCATCTTCACCAAATTCTTCCAAGATGGCCCTAACACTCTTAATATTCATTGAATTATCACAAAATTGTTCATATTCACCATTACATAAATCTGGCCATAGACCGTGAAGAGTGAACATATTATCAGGACCCACGGGTGGATAGTAATCCCAGAATTGAGTCTGTAATAATACACCACCAGGATACTCAAAGCAACAACTATCACTTACAGATGTTTCATTCTTACATGAAAATGGTAAGTCAATGGGACATTGTGTGTTTATGTTCAAATTGGAGTTTTCTAATGAAGGTAATTGTAATATAGATTGATCTAAAGAAGGTATTAACAGAGAGTTAACCGAGGATATCAACAGTGGTATACACCCGATGACTAAAGAGTACATTATTGAGTAATGTATTGATTGATACGATGAATTAATATCGTGTTGGTTATATGAAATTAGAGCAAATAGGTGTTCAAAATGACAGCTTCTGTGGAGATGGCTGCTATCTTATCTCAACACACCCATACACCACCACAAATTAATTTAAATATTTTCCTCGGAATTTTTCCAGTTCAGTTGGTGATAAAAGTTAACTATGGCTGAGATAGATCATTATACAGTGGTAGTTAGTTATACTGATTAGATAGTAGATAGTCGATTGTATATGAGTATACATATACACTAATAACTATATACTAGTATACTATACTATTTGCTATATTAATACATAAACACGGTTAATTAATTGTTCAAATAAGGTAAAATAAAACGTATAATGAACAGTTAACAATGGACAATTTCTTATCTCTTATTATTGATCAACGTTGGACGGTTAATTAATTATATATAGATCAATTGAAGGTACTCGAAACAGTATATAGCACTGCAAAATAGAATACTACACCAATCTAACTGATCTCTCATATGAAGTATACTTAACTATCTATCTATCTATCTATCTACTGATATTTCATTCTCCTGTCAATAAATTAAAGTTAAGCTGAGCGCAAGATAAACTAAAAAAATTAAGAAACTTAAATGCAGGGGAAGCTAATCATGAGGGAGTATGATTTAATATTTAACTGAATTGAGTATTAAGAGGTGGAGATAGTATTGGCAGTATTGGCATTTGAGTGTAGTATATAGATAACTATATAGCAAAGATACAGCGCTAAGACTTTGGTTGTAAAAATGGTAAAACTATATTCTTATCTGGTAGATCGGCTGCTTTGCAGCCATTCTAATATTATTTAACCATCTCTTACTCTACAGACTCAACTAGCTATATCATCTGTGGTATAGCATAACCACACACACCATATACCACGTTTACACTCATTCAGCTATTATACCATATATCCAACTAGTTGAACAATTTTTCAGATAATCAAATCAACGTATTCGTACGTACGATTGATAAATAAAAATTAAATTAATTTTTGCAGCGGCTCTTTTATTATCACGATTATCTTAATTGTATATAATATTACCACTGTTATAATGAAAATTTTATCCTATTATATTGTAGCATATAAGCATGATAAGAATCTTGAATGCAGGGCATGACGGTAATTCATCCCTTTAAATTGTCTACTATCTATTGATCGTAGTATATATATATATATATATACATATATTCTGTAATTTCTCTATGAACCTTTAATTTACTCTGTTTTTTATCATATAAATTTCAGAATTATTTAATTATAATTGAACATGTCTGATTCAAATTCAATTGAAAAAGTGCCCGAACAAGGTCATGACTTCCACACAGTAGTTTCAATGACTCAAGATCAAATTGGTGACGAAAATGTTGTCCTCACCACTATTTTATCACCTGGTGGTAAAGAAGTTGAAATTACTGGTGATGTGGATTTAGCTATGAAAGTTGCCTTAAATTCATCGGATATTGTTATCGATGAAGCTACTAATAAGAGATTATTAAGAAAGATTGATTTGTATTTAATGCCTATATTATGTTTATTATATGCTATTCAATTTATGGATAAGACTTCAAATTCATCAGCTTCTATTATGGGTTTGAGAAAAGATTTGGGTATGCTAACTTCTGATAAATATACCTGGGTTGGTTCATCTTTCTACTTGGGTTATTTATTCTTTGAATTCCCAGCTTCTTATATCTTACAAAGATTCCCATTGGCTAAGGTTACTTCTGTTTTCATTATTCTATGGGGTATTGTACTTGCATTACATGCTACTCCAAATTATGCTGGATTTATCTTCTTAAGAACTATGTTAGGTTTATTTGAAAGTGCTGTTACTCCAGCAATGGTCATTTTGACATCTCAATGGTATAAGAAAGAAGAACAATTCACTAGATCTTGTATTTGGTTTAGTTTCAATGGGTTTGGTACAATTATGGGTTCTTCTATCGCATATGGTTTAGCCATTAGAATGGAATCATATTCAATTGAAGCTTGGAAAATTTTATTTATCGTTACTTCATTAATGACTATTGTAGTAGGTATTGCATTCTACTTCCATGTTCCAGATACTCCAGTTCAAGCTTGGTTTTTAACCGAAGAGGAAAAAATATTAGTAGTTGAAAGAATTAGATCTAATAATCAAGGTTTTGGTAATAGACATTTCAAAATGCATCAATTCAAAGAAGCTTTGACTGATTATAGAACTTGGGTTTATTTTGTCTTTGCCATTGTTGTTGATATTCCAAATGGTGGATTAACTAACTTTGGTGCTATCTTATTACAATCTGATTTTGGTTACTCTACAACTGATGCTTTGTTAATGGGTATGCCAGCTGGTGCCGTGGAAGTTGTTGGTTGTTCCCTTTTTGGTTTATTACATAAATATTTCAAACATAGATTACCAATTGCTATCTTTTCAATAATTGTCACTGTTGTTGCCTCTTGTATGCTTGCCTTTGCTGATGAAAGTAAAAAAGCAAGATTAGCTGGTTATTACATAATGTCGGTTTCTCCAGTTGGTATGATTGTTTGCTTATCTTGTTTTGCTTCAAACACTGCTGGTCATACCAAGAAAGTTACAGTTAATGCAATTTACTTAGTTGGTTATTGTGTAGGTAACATTATCGGTCCACAAACTTTCAGAACTAGTGAATCTCCACATTATAACACAGCCAAGGTTTGTATTGTTGTATTTTACGTTTTGTCATTAGTATTATTAGGTGTATTATACTGGTCTTATTGGAATGATAATCGTGTTAGAGATAAGTTAGCTAGTGAACATCCAACTGAACCAGTTATGGAAAACTTAGAATTTGCTGATTTAACAGATAAAGAAAATCCAAATTTTAGATATGCCTTATAAGTTTTATAATATAAATATTGATTGTTTATAGTTTACTTTAATATTATTTAATTGCTTTTATTACTTGATTGAGTATTTAGAATAGTAGTACAGCTACTTAGTTGAATATAATCATATAATTAATTCATGGATATCTTATCTATTTATTTATCCGTCGAAGAAGATCCAACGCAACTTACCGAAAAGGGATAAATAAAACTTCGAGATAATGATTGAGCCGTTTGTTTAATTTTCATTTAACCTTTTAGGACCGAAATTTTAAGATAGTGTAGTAATTCTATTTAAAGAGATTGTAAAAGATCGGTAGAGTCGTATTGATATGTGATATTGATTATCTATCTATGTACAGTGTATGTGGAGATCGTCATCATTATGTCCAGTTAATTCGAGGAGAGATAACGTGTCTATCATCAGCCCATACAATTAGCACGGATTCGGAACTATTCTGAAATGGTACCGACGATTAATAACTTACTGTCCTTATTTTTATCATACTCTTGGTTTGAGATGTCCAGTAAAAACATCTGTTTCCCGATCACTCAATTTTCTTGCCCTTACCAAATGAAACACTTTCAATGACTTTTTTGACTTCTTTCTTCTTTCTTTCTTTAACTTTAGCATCATCAATTTTTCTAAGATATCCACTAAACATTGCAACTTCGGCTATTAACACTATTATAGAGAAAAATAGTGAAAGTAGTACTCTCCATGCATCGTTTATTCTCATTGATGATCCAGTCCAGTACCAAATTGCGTACCCTACTGAACACACACTGATCAGTATATTTAAAATAGTTGTGAGTTGATGCTTGACTTCTTTCGACTGTTGTCCTATGGTCAATTCTTCCTCATCTTCGTTAGACAACGATATCTTGAAGATCCCATTAGTACTTTTGTTCTTGCCTAGTAATCTCTGATACTCTAATTCTTGTTCTTTTAATTTCAGAGTTTCCATTAATTTTATGAATTCTGGTGATTTTTCAGTCGGCTGTTCCACTGGAGTATGTGATATGATTTGAGCGCCTTGGAGAAGTTCAAGGAGTGTGTACTCTATCTGTATGTCTTGGCTTTTGCATAATTTGTACAACGATATTAAATCTGAATGTGATATTTGTTTAGAGTTGCTGAGCTGATCTTTCAGAGTTGTTGGTATGCTCGATACATCTATTAGCTGCTGTATTCTATCTGTGATTGTGTACTTAGTCATGATCTATTACCCTTATTAATCTGTATGAAGAGTAGGAGTAGCTGATCATTAAGCAACACTTACTTCAATATTTTTCAGTTTCTAAATCGAGACCGAAAAGTCTTAAACGCGAAGTACATACATTTTTTTTTTTTGATCTAATTCAAACGCATCGCCAAATGTCTACTGGTTGATCTTAGTTCGTTAAAAGACAGTTGGTTAGCAAGACACACACTAAAGCGGTTGCGATGGTGGAAGTGGTCATAAATAAGATAGACAGGAGTCGAATCCGGAACTACAACCATCCGTATCAGCCATACGATGTTCAAATTGATCTAATGAAAGCCATATATGAGACTATTAATGAAAATTACAAATTAGGTATATTTGAAAGTCCTACAGGAACAGGAAAGACCCTGTCGATAATATGTTCCACGATGAGCTGGCTCAGGAACTTGAAACGTGAAAAGAATGCAATTGTGGAAGAGGAAGGAGACGATAGTGATGATGAACCTGAATGGGTTAAGGAAGCTTATCGTGAGAAAGTCATTGGGAGGTACATCGCCGATGCTAAGAACTACGAAGAGCATTTGAGTCAGCTGAAAAGAGAAGAGACAAAAATGGTGGCTGGGAAATTGGACGAGAACGAGGTACGGAATTACAAGAAGAGAAAAGTACAAGGCCGAGAAGAAGATGACGATGACTTAGCTCCAGAGGATTATTTCAGTGATCATGAATCAGATAATACGAATGATAAAGCTAAGTATGAGAAGATGAACGATGAAGTCAAGAAACTTCTGGATAATTTGGAGAGAAAGAATGGGGATGAAAATGATAAATCATCAAAGATCAACCAATGTCCTACAAAGATATATTTTTCATCAAGAACACATTCACAATTAAACCAATTCAGTGATCAATTAAGACTTACTAAATTCCCATCATCATTTCCTGGCATAGAAGAACGAACAAAATATTTACCAATGGGCTCACGTAAACAATTATGTATCAATCCTAAAGTATCAAGTCTAAAAGATACTTCACAGATAAATGATGCGTGTTTAGATTTACAAAAAAAGGGAAATGAAGGATGTTGTTTTATGCCAAAACAAGATAACGCTTTGGATGATTCACTTATCAATAATTTTAGAGATTTATCATTTTCAGGAGTGCATGATATCGAAGATTTACATGATATTGGTAAACATTACAATATTTGTCCTTATTATAGCTCTAGGAAAAGTGTTGATATAGCAGAAATTATTTCATTACCTTATCAATTATTATTACAAAAATCAAGTAGAGAAGCTTTAGGATTAAGTTTGAAAGATTCTATAGTAGTTATTGATGAAGCTCATAATTTACTAGATACTATATCTTCTCTTAATTCAGCTTCTGTTAGCTTTACAGAATTGATGAATGTAAGAACCGCTCTGAAATTATATACAAAAAGATATGCAACGAGAATGAATGCCGGTAATAGAATAAATTTACAAAAATTAACAAAGATAATTTCATATCTAGCTATTTTCATTAAAAAGAGAATTGAATTGAAGAAGAATAATTCAGGTTTGGAAATTAATCCAACTGAAATATTTGAAGGAACCAGTGCTGATATGTTGAACATTCTTTCATTAGATAAATACCTTAATAAATCAAAGATTGCATACAAAATCGATGGATTTATGCAAAAAACTGAAAATTTACAATCAGCAAACTCATCATCATCTTCTCCATTACTCTTCAAGATACGATCATTTTTAAACTGCCTTTCAAATCCATCATATAGTGGGAAATTATTCTTTGATAGAGATGCAAAAGGTGATACTTGTATTAAATACTTACTCCTAGACCCAAGTGAAGCTTTCAAAGATATTGTAGAAGAATCAAAATGTGTGATTTTAGCTGGTGGTACAATGGAACCTACTACTGATTTTACTAATTATTTAGTACCTTATCTACCACCAAAAAATATCTTGAAATTTAGTTGTGATCATATAACACCTAATGAAAACTTAAGAGTCTTCCCAATATCGAATGGGTTTAACTCACAATTTGAATTCTCGTTTGAAAAGAGAAATGATTTGTCAATGATTAATGATTTAGCTAGATCTTTGATAGAGATAATGTCACATACTCCAGCTGGTGTTGTTATATTTTTCCCAAGTTATAAATATTTAGATCAAGTTATTGAAGTATGGAGGAAGTCACATCTGTATAAGCAAATCAACGATACCAAGAAAGTCTTCACAGAACCTAGAACATCAAGTGTTGAGCTCACATTGAATGAATACTCACGAACTATCGAAACAACTAAAAACGCAGTGTTGTTTGCCGTTGTTGGTGGTAAAATGTCTGAAGGAATTAATTTTGCCGGTGATTTAGCAAGAGCAGTTGTCATGGTTGGTCTTCCGTTTCCTAATGCCTTTAGTGGTGATTTAATAGCAAGGAGAAATTACATTATTAATAAAACTGTTGAATCAGGAAGTTCAAGAGAAGAAGGTATGAGAAAGGCTAAAGATTTTTACGAGAATATATGCATGAAAGCAGTGAACCAAAGTGTAGGCCGGGCTATTAGAAACATTAAAGATTATGCAGTGATACATCTCATTGATCACAGATATCAAAGAGATAATATTCAGTTAAAATTATCAAAATGGATTCAAAAAGGTTTGGATAAACGTGTAAATAATGTGTCTCTTGCCGCTACTGAGAGTACAAAATTTTTCCAAATCAAAAGATAATCCCCTTATGTACTACTATATACCCTTAATGAAGTTAACGAAGTAATAACCATATATCAAAAACAGTTATAACAGTTATAAGTTTACGTAAAAGTTATGATTTGTAAAAAAATTACCCGGAACAAAATTTTATTTCAAGATTATTTGTTTACAATTTCTCAAAGCTCAATTTTTTTTCTATTTGAAGATTGACAAAGACGAAACAACTGAACGATCTCCTCAATTGATATTTCTAGTAACAAACAAACAAGCATGTCTAAGTCAAACGTTGCAGTGACACCAAGTGGTGGAGATGGATCAGTTTCTGGTTCTTTAAAAGAGTTACTCGAATCATCTCGTAATTTACCAAAGAGATCAAATGATATAGGAACAATACACCTTGGTCTTGATGAAATCAAGAGAAAAGCTTTCAACTTACGTAAATACAACAAGAATGATTCAGATACTCATCATTTCACTAAAGCTCATTATCTTCTAGTTGGTAGTGGAGTCACTATCGAGGAAATTCAAAATGAATTAGATTCAATTGATTTTCATCAAGGTGGTAAACCAATTGATTCAAGTTTAGTCAATAACGCTTCTCGTGATGTCGATAGTTATATTAATAGCAAGAAGGAGGAAAATGTGATTGCAGCAATTGAACAATCGTTATCCACAGCAGCTAGAGATTTTGATACTTTTGTTCATCAGAATATAACGATGGATTGGAAACAAAGAAAAGATGAATTACGTGAATCATTATCAATTATTATGAAAGGTGGTAAACCATCTCAAGATACAATTAAGAAACAAAAACAAGATAACTTGAGTTGGGGTCCAATTACTGCTAAGAATATCTTATCTTCAAAGTATGATTTTAAAGATGTTAAATCTCCTCCAAAGAGTTATTTAAATCCAAGTATTTCATATGCATTAAGACAAAAATTCGAATTATATGCATCAGCGATTGTTCAATTAAACGATTGCCGTCAAAATGGTGTCTCCCATCCATTAGCATCAGTATTTGCAGATTTATCAAAACGTGAATTAACTGCTAAATCAAAGCAACTTCATGAATCATGGTTAATCTTAAGAAATTTCACAGAGAGTAATGATGAACAACAACAACAACAACAGTATCAAGAAAGAAGATTTGCCAAAGGCCATTGTGCGAAGTCATTAACCGACTTTGAATCTATTTCTTTACGTAAGAGAATAGTGACAAAGAGTAGAAATTATCTTGAAACACAATTCTTAGATTACATAAATGATAGATATTTGAAATCTGATAAAGGTTCAACTTTCCAATCAACTAATATCGTAGATAAGATAAACAATTTCTTAGAATTTACATTGAAAAAGAATAATGAATGGACTATTTCAAATTTAACATTAATCAATGGAACTCCAATTTGGGCAATTTTATTTTATTTATTAAGAGCTGGATGTCTTAAAGAAGCTGTTGAATTAGTTAATTCGAATAGAGATTCTTTCCAAAAATTAGAAAGATCATTCCCATTGTATTTCAAAGCATATTGTGAATCTCCGGATAGAAGATTATCTGAAGAATTACATGGTAGATTATTAAACGAGTTTAATCAATACTTCAAACGTATAAATAAAGAAATCGATCCTTTCAGATATGCAGTTTATAAATTGATTGGACGTTGTGATTTATCTAAGAAGAGTTTACCATCTATTACACTAAGTATTGAAGATTGGTTATGGGTTCATTTATCATTGATTAGAGAAGATAACATTGAAGATGATCCAATTCATGAACGTTATACATTGATTGATTTACAGAAGACAGTGATACAATTTGGTCCTGAAGGTTTTAATGGATCGAATTCCAATCCAATGTATTTACAAACTTTGATTTTCACTGGATTATACGAAGTTGCAGTTCAATATTTATTTACTTTGAGTGAAATTGACTCTGTTCATTTAGCTATTACATTAGCATATTATGGATTATTGAGAGTGAATAAACCAATCAAGAATGATGAATTAATGAGTGTAGATAATGATGGTTTTACAAGTATCAATTATGCTAGATTAATCGGATTATACACAAGTAATTTCAAGATATCAGATACCGAATTTGCAGCAGAGTACTTATTCTGTATTTGTCTATGCGATGGATTACCAACTACTAAAGAAGTTGAAGAACAAATTGAACTAGCACAAGAAGCTATTAGAGAATTAGTTTTAGAAACTAGACAATTTCTTTTGTTATTGGGTAGAATTGATAAAGATGGATCAAGAATACCTGGATTAATTGAAAAACGTAAGAAGATCTTATCATTGCAAGATGAAGAAAATTATTTACATCGTATTGGAGAACAAGCTGCTATTAAAGCAGATGAAGAAGGAAGACCATATGATTGTATATTATTATATCAACTTTCTGAAGAATATGATACTGTTATGAATTTAATCAATAGATTATTAGGAGAATTATTAATTACTGTTGACTTACAAAGTCCAATATTACAATTCTTGAAAGAACAAAATAATGATGAAAATGATATAATTTCATTAGCCAAATTGTTTATGAAAATGTATAGTAATAATGAAAAAGTTTCAATTAGTTATAAAGAAACTTGTTCTACATTACTTAATATAATATCAATTAGAGAAGAATATACATCTCAATCACCAGATTTGAACAAGATCTTGAAGTCAATTGAATTATTAAATTTAATTCCATGTTCAGCAAAATTTGAAATTGAAAAGATTAGAAAATTAGCACAAGAATTTTCAACATTACCTGAATCAATTGCTAAAAATATTCCAGGATTATTAGTTATTACAATGGATGTTATAGCACATTTGAGATATGCTTTGAATCAAAGCGATATGGCTGGTGGGTTTAATTCTACTAAAGAAGATAAAATTGTTCAATTGAGTAATATTTCAAGAAATTGTATGATTTATGCTGGTATGTTACAATATAAGATGCCTAGAGATGTTTATACAACTTTAATCAATCTTGAAATCAATGTTTAGGTATATAGAAAGAATATATATATATAAATAGATGTGCATTATTATATTAATGAATTATTATATTAGCGTTACTCAATGATCTTGCTTCCTGATATATTTAGGTTGTACTTCATAAGCATTTGGGCTAGCTGGTCTCTTAATCTCTTTGGCTGCTGGCTTACCTTTGTCTTCATCAGTATCTGAGTCCGAATCTGAGTCTGAATCAGAAGAAGATGAAGCACTTCCGTGGTCACATTCGTATAATGATTCGTCTTGTGGGTGGAATATACAGCATACTGGAGTAAGTTAGTTAGTAATCAAATGCTTCTTCTACGATTTGAAAGAGAAATACTCACTCTTTGATTTCTTCTTCCCCATGTTTTCGTTATCCACCACGTCCTCTTTCCAAGCTACTCTGTTCTTTGTCTTTTTCTTCTTGCTCTTATCGGTGGTACTTGCCTTTGTAGCTTCCTGATCTTGTGTATGTATGGGTTCTTCATCTGTGGGTATCAGTCTGAGAGTGGGTATGTTCACCGCTGGGATGGTCACCGTCTGGGAACCTCTCTGAGGAGCCGTGTGCTGTGGCATTCTGCGTGTGTCAGTCTATCAATCTATCAATCAGTCAACCTCTTCTGATCATCTCTTCCACATCAAATATTCTCGAAAATAATCAAAATTAATTTCTATCAAAGCAAGCCATTCAAATTAAATTGAGAAAACAGCAGTTTGTTTGTTTGCCTTTACAAACATTTTTAAAACTGCTTTCTTTAACTACTTTTATATTCTGTAAGATACTATACTATACAAGGATAATATCATATAGATTAACAAGCTCATAAGACAATTAATCAATCTCTGTTATCACTTACTTATAGTTACTAATTTCAAATACTATCTATCTATACCTTCGCTTAAATTAAACAAACTATTATAATTTAATACAATGTCTTCATTTACATTTACTTGGTAAGTTTGTCTATTGATTACTTGAAATAACGATTATTATCCACTATTTCACCAATGTTTGCCCCTGGTTTCATTCATACTATCCACCGAAATTCATCTTTTTATTTTATATTACTAAAAATGTGTCAATTTAAGGGATAGTTTCGTTTAAGGGGGGTCAGCATATATATATATAATATAGGAGGATCAATTTTACTAACAGATTCTATTTTTCTTACTTGAATAGGCCTGCAGGACCTTCTGAAGTTATAGTCACCGGTTCTTTTGACAATTGGTCAAAATCATTCCCATTAGTCAAGTCTACTGATGGTTCATTTGAATTAACTGTTCCTTTTGAAAAAACTGATAAAATTATTTATAAATATGTTGTTGATGGAGAATGGTTAATTTCAAGTGAATCAAAGATTGAAAAAGACGAATCAGGAAATGAAAATAATGTTGTTTATCCTGCTGATTTTGTCTCTACCAAGAGCACTGAAGCTGCTATTCCTGAAGCTGGTGGATTATCAGTTCCTGTTGCTGCTGCAGCAGCTTCCACTGAAAAGGAAAATGCTGCTGAAGAAGCTAAGGAAGTCAAGACCACTGTTATGCCATCTGAAGAAGGCAAACACCAAACTCTCATGGGAGAACCAGGTGTTGTCATTCCAGCCAATCCTCATGAAATCTCTGCTTTCAACGAATACTCAACAGTTGATCCAAAGACTTTAAACGAACCCGAACCTGAAGCAGAGCCAGAAACTGTTACTGAAGATGTTGCTTCTCCAGCTTCTGAAACTTCAAGCAAGAAGATGAAGAAAGTCAAGAAGGTTGTTAAACAGGTTAAGAAGGAAGATGGAGAACCAGTTGAAGAAACAGAAGCAGCAGCAGCTGAAACTGAAACTCCAGTTGCTACTCCAACTAAGAAAGCTGAACCAGTAAAGAAGGAAAAGAAGAAAGAAGAAAAGAAGAAAGGTTTCTTTTCCAAGATCAAGAAAGCATTGAAATAGAATAAAAAAAACAACAACATAATATCTTCTTCTTGCTAAGTTCCTTAATTACTACCCCATTTTATTTATCTATCTACTGTGTGTAACTTTTTTCTCTATTTAAATATATATACTATAATAAATCCAATGTATTATTATACTATTAGATATAGACATATATATAAAGCAAGCAAAGATATCATAAATACATCTTTTAAATACATATATATATATATATAAATTGTTGATGCAAGTAATTTATTCCCAATTAAGCAAATTTGATAACTGAAATTTGATGAGATGAAGTTGTATTGACCAGTAAACAACTATGTTATCAGAGCAATGTAATAGTATGTATGACTATAAACATGTATGAACTACTAAGTATATATATATATATATATAAACATGTTTACATTACGTATATATCGTATATTACCATCCAATTAGACTTGATAAAGATAGATTAATTAGTGGTGATACATAGAGAATGAGTGCTTATGCAACACACACCAGTTGCCTTATTTTAACAGTATTTCAGATTTATATTCTGTAAAGTATCCCATAAATCATTATAATTTGTTACTGTATAGGATATATATATGAGATATATATGCCATAACATATCAATCTTCATATATAAACAGTGTTACTCAGTCAATCAATCAAACTGTTTCAGTTCCACCAATTTCTTTGCAAATTTCATTAAAAAAGAAATTTAATTTAAAAAACATTTAATTTAACTAATTTATCTATCACTTTCCAACTAGAAAGAACTGATTGATTAACCAGATTTTGTCGTTCACTTCTTGCAAGTTAATCTCTCATCTCACACTGGTACCCGTTCTCATTCGACAAGCTACTGCATTGACACTCTGGATACCTATCTATCCCTTATCTCCCCATCTTCTTATCTACCAAAAGTTAATAATCTATTTATCTCAACAGGGGTAATTTCTATCTGTCAGTCAATCACTTTACTAATTTACAACCATTTTTACAATTATCCATCTCCAGCGACTGTTCATCTAATGTACTTCTATTAGACATTACCATTGCATACATACATACATCTTATCTTCAAAAACACAATTAATAGGTACTCTTATATTTACATTTACATTTACTTCAATTTCATCACATCAAGCCCATATATTTTCATTTTTAATTCAATCGTATAACTTTTAATTTCACTTTACTATAACAAATTATACTTCCCATAATGACAAATATATCAATAATAACTTTACTAATAACTCTATTAACTTTAACACAATTTGCCAGAGCAGATATATCAATCTGTGCCTCGTCAAATTCTGCATCATCTTCAGGAACTTATAATTTATACATGTCAAATGGATATTGTAAAGAAGAATGCGCAGGGTACGCTTATGCCATCGTACAGGATTACTACTGCTGGTGCTCAAATTACTCTCCTAGTTCAGATGATGAAGTCAGTTTATCTCAGTGTAACACTTCATGTCCTGGTTATGGATCTGAAACTTGTGGTAACGCAAATGAGGATTTATTCGGGTATATAAGCATTGGCAGTCCTAGTGGTACTGTTAGCAGTTCAGCTACAAGCTCTAGTTCAAGTTCTAGTGCAACATCTACTGCCGAGTTTAGTTCCGAGACTTCCAGCTCTACAGACAACACAAGTTCTTCAGCTACTACTACGAGTGAGTCTTCCGCTGAACAGACTAGTTCTAGTTCCGCAGCAACTTCTTCATCTTCAACTATCACAACTACAAGTTCCACCTCTAGTTCCAGTTCCAGTTCCAGTTCCAGTTCTTCAACTTTCACGTCCACCATCTCATCAACTAGTTCTTCATCATCTTCAGCATCCACCACCGCACCTATGATGACTTCGGTGGTAGTATCGGTCACCACTGTAACCGGAGGTTCTGACACTGTTCTGACAAAAATTATACTCGTTACAGCGTCAAATCCAACACCAACTTCAACTTCAGCTTCAACAACTTCAGCTACTCCGTCGGCTGCTTCTGAAACTGATGACTCGGAGAAGAGCAGCGACAGTTTCTGGGACAGCAAGGGTAAAGTAGCCGGTGTATTCACAGCCGTTGGTATTGTCGCTTTACTTCTCTTACTAGCATTACTCTGGTTCTTCTGTTTACGTCGCCGTGGTTCTTCAGGAGTGGTAGGATTAGACCCATCAGATGAGGAATCTGTTCCAGAAAGAGAAATGAAGACCCACTTATACAGGTTCCACAAGCAAGAGGACTATGGCAAGCATATGAGTGGATCTAGTGGAGCTGAGACTCTGGTCATGGTTGATCAGAGATTGGACCCACATTCTCAAGTTTATCATATACCTAACGACTCTAAGAAGAGTCTGAGCGATGACGTGGATTACAGCAGGAAGGTTCTGAGAATAGCCAACCCTGATGACATGTAGTCCACTATCTAATATATATATACATGTATATCTAATACACTATCTAATACACATCTACTCTCTTCTAAACAACTTCGCCTCACTTAAACCTCTTGAAACTGCCAAGTAAAAAAATGAGAAAAATAAAAAATCTTGGCAGAGAAATTTGTTTGTATAAAAGGCAAGAAATCCCCATACATAATTTTAAGAGTGCTGTTGTACACTTGTTTATCACGTTAGTATAGTTATAGCTTTATAACCGTTACAGGGACACTTCCAATATACCACAAGACCATACTAAGTTGCTCTACACGCTCTCATATACCCCTTTTTCCAGTCTTTTTTAACTTTTTTTTACAGCTCAAGTCAATTGCAAGTTAAGCCGCACTCATATATACAAATAAACATTATGAATAACTCATCTAACAATATGGTTAACAAGTCTTTTAATGTACATCCCGTGTCATACTTGAACGCCGATTCAGCCAAGAAATCAGAACAGATCGCTAGAGGAAGGTTAGACTCAAATATCTCAAATGCTACAGACTCTACTGGTTCTCCAACTGGTTCTACTTCTTCTTATACCGATGCTTCTTCTCTATCTGAGTCTCCTCCACCAGGTATCCAATCTCAACACTCTCCCACTATTGGTATCAAAGCCGAACAGCACCAGCAACCAGTTTTACAAACTCCATTAACTCTTGAAAGTCAATATTCAACAATAGTTAATCAAACCGTTCCAATTATTCCTTCTTCAAAACCAATCACTTCAAAGAAAAATAACTCTGATGGTCCTTTAGATTGTAAATGGAAAGATTGTACTTTGGTATTTGCCGACGCTAAGACTTTATATCAACATTTATGTGATTTCCACGTTGGTAGAAAATGTAACAGAAATTTATCTTTAAATTGTCAATGGGATAATTGTGAAGTTGTAACAGTAAAGAGAGATCATATCACTTCACATTTAAGAGTTCATATTCCACTAAAACCATTTGGTTGTAATGTCTGCTCAAAGAAGTTTAAGAGACCTCAGGATTTGAAAAAACATGCAAAGACACATGCTGATGATCAATCTAAAAATGTTAATAATTCCAATAGTGTTAACTTAAACAACAATTATACTTACTCAAATAATGCTAATTACATTGGATTGAACAATAATCAATACTCACATATCTTGGGTATTCCAACAACTAACTCCGCTTCTTATACAAATGATCTTTCAACACATCATTTATCTTATGATCATTACTTACCTTCTCAACAATCACAATCTCATTACTTATACCCATCATCATTAGAATTACCGGTTCCTTATAAATCAAATTTGGGTTTTGATTTACCTTCTCAACAAATTCAACAACAACAACAACAACAACTCTTACCACCACCACAAGCTCCAAGTATTGAACAACGTAAGAGAAAAATTGATTACTCTAATTCAATTCCTTTCTTTTACGAAGATTTGAAAAGATCAAAAGTTCAACCCACTTATAACAATGAATTAGCTCTTAAATTAAACAGTCTTGATTCGTCATTAAGTACGAACAACACTCAACAACAACAACAACAACAGCAACAGCAACACTCTGAATATTCATTACCACCATTAAGTAGCTCAAAACAACAATTTGGTGGATTCTCAACACAACAAGAATTATTGGAAGCCAACTCTTTCTTTTCTCAAATCTCAAACTCTATGTTAACTGAACCAAAAGTCAATACTAATGTTGGATTGAGTTACAGAGCTACAAATCCTACTTCTACTTCTAACTCTAATTTATACCCAACTTTACCTGGCATGAATACATCTTCATCAAACTCCACTACTCAATTTTTCCCACAATTACAATCACGCATTGAAGATAATGATTACGTTAAACGTTTTACAGTGGGGACAAATCAAAAGACTAGTATTGATGAAGTTAACAATCTATTGAGTCAAGTCTCTATCGAAGATGACTCAGATGATGATCACTCAAGTTATTACGACCAAAGTGATGATGATGACGAGGCAGAAGGAAATTTCAGTAATCACAAGGATATTGTCTTGGGTATTGCTGAATATTTACAAAAATGTGTTGAACAATTAAACGATAAGAATAGTTCTAAAATAGATGATGCTGAAGTTGATAAATGTCTTACAAAATCATTATATCCAACTATTTTAGTTTAATTTGTTTCTATCTTAATTATGTATTTTGCGACTCTTTTATGTTATTTATTCTTTTATGTACGTACGCCTGATTTTAATATATTTTAACGTTATTATATTATACTATCTATCAATATCTATTTACTTATTCATCGTCTGATTCTTCTTCTGATTCTTCTTCTTCTTCCTTTAACCATTCAATCCATCTTTCAGCTTTATCTCTAATACCCAATTCAACAGATTCTTTACTATCCCACCAAGTATAAATTTGATCTTCTTCAATAATTTCTTCATCATATAATATAACCAAAATATGTAATAATATCATGGAAGAGTAACTTTGATTTAATAATTTACATATTTTTTGTAATGTTAATAATAAGTCAACTTGGTCTTCTTCATCGAATACTTGTCTCTTATATAACATCCCCCATTTCTTGAAAATCTTTTCAGTTGCTTCTTTAACACCTAATGTACCTGTACTTATAAAATGTTCAACACGTTTAACCATGGCTTTAGATGTCGATTCACGAACTTCATGATAAGTAACATTAAGACTCATTCTCAAAGTGTTTAATTCTAATAATGCAGTATCCAAATCATGGTTATTCTCCATTGCTCTTTCCACAGTGGCAACAGCTTCTTTATCGAAATCTTCATCTTCGTCTCCATCTTCTCCATCATCATCAGTTATAAACATCGATGTTGTCGACTGTGTTCTTCTCTTACGTCTGGATTGATGTTGTATTGTGGTAGATGCAATTGAAAGATCTGATACATTGAGTTCTTGTAATTGATATACGATTCCGTTATAACCCTTGGATTCATCATCGTCTTCTTCGGTATCTGATTCATACAAGAATCCAACACCATTAATACCAACGACTGATGCATCGTTAGTCCTAGCTTCAATTTTTTCTTCCTCTTCTTCCTCACTTTCTTCTTCTTCTTCGTCACTTTCATCACTTTCAAATCCTGAAGAAAATGATAAATCACCACTTGATCCATCTAATTTTTTCAATGGAGTCTTGATAATCTTAGTATTATTTGGTACGATAATGTTTTCATCAATAACTACATCAAATCCAATAACTGAACCTGAATTTATTATAGCATTTTTAGAGACAATGGCATTAGCAGCAACAATAGAGTGTTTGACAATACTACCATCATCAATTTTAGCACCATCCCAAATATATGAATTTTCAATTATTACATCTTTACCAATATGACAATTTCTACCTATAACAGAAGCTTGAACTTTTGAGCCATCTCCTATGAAAGTATCCTTACCAATGACAACTCTTGATTCAATTTTACATGATTGTGATAATCTAATATTATGCTCTTTATAAATATGTTTACTTTCATAAGTATATGTTTGATCAGATAACATATTTCTATCCGGTACGATTGGGTAACACCATCTTTCCAAGACATCTTGGGAGATACCATCATAAGTTTGCCAACTTTCCACTCTTGCTGCATATTCCTCTTTTGTAATATATGCATAGATATGTTTTTTCAATAAATCACTTCCAAGAACACCTCTTACAAAATCTGTTCTTAACAATTGATAATCAAAATTTTCTTGGAAAATTTGTGGAACATGTGGTGAACAGATATCAACATGGCAATCTATTAAATCATTTCTAATTACAAATTCTCCAACATCTTCTAATAATTCTGGATCAATATTAACTGATGTCTTTGATCCATTAACTGATGGTATATCTTGATAGAATAAACATCTATTAGTTTCTTTGTCCAATATGAAACATGCTGGTTCAATTTGACTTCTGGCACGATGTAATGGGGAAGCTTCCTTCAAAACCACAGTAGCAATATGATCTTTATCTACACTTCTCAATTGTTTATGAACTGTAACAGCTTTGTTTAAATCTAAATTAGTAACTACATCACCGGAGACAAGCACGAAATCTCCAGCAATGATACCTCTAGAATCAATATCTCTCATTGCATCACCGACACTTCTGGATTCAAGAGACATTATAGTTTGAATTTTCTTAAATGGTGATGAAGGTAAGATCCATTTTGAATTGTCGATATATTGTTGAATTTGATCAGCATGTGAACAACACATAAGGTAAACTTCAGAGATATCACCTTGTGCTAAGAATTCTAAAGTGTATTCAATCAATGGAACGTTGGCCAATGGTAATAAACAACGTGGACTAATTGAAGTCAAAGGCATGAATCTAGTTTGAAATGAATCTGTAAGAACAATAGCTTGAAGACGTTGTTCTTCATCTGATGAACCACCACTGGTGGATTTCTTGGAATTTTTTGGAGGCATATCTATTAATGGAATGACAACTTGAGCTCTGATGCTTTTATGACTACTTCAACGTCTGTATGCTGATATAAGAAACCTTTTCAATGTTCATCTTCCATTGATGATTCATTTCTTGATTTTTTGGATTCAGCTAAGAAAAAAAAATCTTGAAAATAGTAGTGAAAAACTCAATGAGATCTAAAGGTATCCATATCCATATGCTTAAGTGAAAGGGTCTTTACAGTAACTGTTATCTCCCTTTGGAAGGTACGATATTCACCACGATAACTATAGAGAGGTACTACACGCAGTCTATATTAGTGCAACAGGTCTTTTATCACAATTCAAAGCATGACTTATGGACAATAAACTACAAATTAAAAAAGTCGCAATAATTTTTTTCTAAAAAATTACTTAACTTTGAAGTATTTAGTCAAAACTAGGAGAAGAGCTGTTGATTATGATATATAACAGTATGTATACTCATGTATCAGATATTTACAAAAAAAAAGACAGAGAGTATCATAGATCCATCAACATTGGATTGATGCAAAAAATAAAGGGGAGTGGTGTTCGTGGCGGGGTTTGAACCCGCGACCATCGCGTTCCTCACACGATCGTGACATTAGCATAAATGTCATCTGTTACATCTATAAGCACGAAGCGCTAACCTCTGCGCCACACGAACAACACCTATGTATTTTTTAACGAATATTTTCCACCCAACAAAAAAGTTCAAAACCAGAATTATTTTTGAAGCCGTCTTTCTCATCACAGAGAAGTTCTACAGGCCTAACAGTAATATTGGGAGATATTTTCAGCTCTAATACACCCTCTAGTTTGTATTTGGAATGTGTTGCAGTCATGCTCTAGATTTTATTGATCTTTTGAAATTTTCAGAAGCCCAAAAATCACGTATCATCTAACTTTCCACCTTGAGTAGATCAATCAAACCTTCAGTCACAGACAATACTCAATTGGATAACTAGATATGAATAGCAGAAAATGAATGAAGATATCATAGAAATTCCAGTATGGCTCAAATAAATGTTTAAAAGCTCAAAATTCAACGATACTCTTACAATTCTTGAAAATGGTCAAGATTTAATAGAATTCCTGGCTAGGATCTTTTCAAAAGAGCGAGAGCTCCAACATCTTCTATTGCAGATGTGTAGCAGATGTGAACACATAATGAAGTACTGGTGGAGAGGAAAAACTATGATTATTGACACTCTCCATCTATAGTTGGTTTTGAGAAATGAGTCATAAATTTTTGTTTTCTTTATACTAAGCAGCCAGCATCGACAGATAATTTGGTAGCATTTATTGAATGCCTTGAGTTGGGTAGCATAGGTAATTGTCATACTAACATGATTTATGAGTAGGTCGTCAATTCCTTAAAAAAACAATTGAACCTCTAAATTGTGAATATTACTAACCTATAGTAAAATTTTTGACCTCCACAAGAATGCAAATAAACTCCAGAATGCCCGTTAAAGAAATTCAATGCACTATGATTAAATAGTACCAGTAAATATATTAGTGTTGCCTATTTCCCTAATATGTTTTAGGTTCTGTATTGGGTTGAACATGGACAAATTACTGAAATCTCTTAAATCTTGTCAAATCTCTTTTCCAACACAATCGGTACAATATATCTCTCAAAGACGAGTTAATCAACCTGAGAAAATGTGATGAAATATGAGAAATATATGAGTTATTATTTCCAAAAGTTTTGGTAATCCTAAAGCCCAATTGGACTCGTTAGCTTCCAATCAACCAAGCTTATGACTTTAACTATTTTCATAAGAATCAAATTTACTGAAAAAAATGAGGCGCTCAGCCACATCCCGTTAGCCACGCCAATTTTTACATAGTGATTATCAGTGTTGAAAGGACAGTTTATATTGCCATTGATATGGATACACATCATACAATGAACACTTAGTCTAAATAAGTATATATAGATGTAATAAATAATTTAAATAATAAATAGTAAAATAAATAAATAATAAATAATTACTGTTAGAACAGTCAAGACTAACAGATTTAATAAATAAATAAAATGGAGAATATCAATCAATTCAGCCAGTCTAATTTGCATAATTTGAATATTTCTTGTATTGATCACCAACTGCTAAATCTTTCACTTCTTCTAAAGGTGGTAATTCAAATCCCCAAGATTCTTCACCTGGTCTAACTTCATAATATTTTCTAAGATCAATACCGTGACTTTGATGATTGGCGAAGTTGAACCAAGGAATGACAGGTAATAATATTTGAGAATTAGTTGAATTTCTAGCTGCAACATCTTGTAAGTATGGTGAAAGTTCAGATTTACCATATGGAGATTGTTTCATTGATAGTAATTTTTTAGTTTCATATCTATCTTTCGCAACTTCTTTAGAGTTTTCAGACCAACCCCAGAATCTCATTGTTGACTTTTCATAAGCAAACAGGAAACCAGCAGTGAAACCAACTAATGTTGCAAATTTTAAAGCTCTTGATGATGGCATTCTAAATTTTCTACCCACTGAAGGTTCCATTTTTTCCATCAAGACCATAGCACCAGGACCACTAGCTGTTAAGGCAGTCCAAGACAAATAGTCTTCCATTCTCATGTATCTGATTACACGATTGAAAGTTGGATCAGAATCAATCAACTGTTATTGATGTTAGTATAACTAATGAGGAGTAGGAGAGACTGCATCAACTTCATCAAATGAAGCTAGGAACTGCTTCCAATGAAAATGCATCATATCTGCGTAGTATACATACTTCATATTCTTCCATTGTTGCGCAAGACTGTGATAGATTATCGTATACAGATGTATTAACACTAAGACAGAAAACATGTCTCTTCTTCAAATGTATCCCCATTAACAAATTACAGTGAGCCAATTTGAGATTTCTCAAAACAAAGGTAGTGTAAAACTATCAAAACTTATTAAGTCGATCGACCACACAGTTAAAATTCAGAAAAACGTAAACAAACGATTTGAGTAAAATAAACAAATAAATTAAACTACGTTTGGTGTCTCTCTGTATGGAGTACTAGTTACCTTTTATCAACTATCACACATTCACCATGGAGGCTGAACCTGAACCAGATTACTCGTCCCTTCCTTTGGAAGAACGTCTTACCCACAAAGTGAGTATCCCTTTCGTTCTCGCGTTTTCACCTCATCCCTATATACTGACACCAAATCAATTCTCTACTACAGGTTTGGAAAGCTAGACAAAACGCCTATGCTGAAATTCTTAAGAGTTTCCAGACATCTCCAGATGAAAATGCTTCCTGCTTTGAACCATTTCTAAGAAACCCAGATCTCTTCAAGAAAATCGTAGTTGATAGTAACGTTGTTGCTCAAGAATCAGGTATTGCAGCATTATGTGCATTTTTAGAATTTGGTGGTAAGAATGCTTGTATAAGAACTAGATCTCTTGTTGTGCCTGCTATTTGTGAAAAAGGGTTATCATCTGCAAGAGCAGGCACCAAACAAAAGGCAACTGAAGCTTTATTATGGTACATTGAACTAGATACACCAGCTCCAGTTATTGAGCTTATTATTCCTTCTTTATCAGCTAGATTACCTAAACTAGTTGCTTCAGCAGTTAAGGCGATTAATGAATGTTATGCGTCCTTTGGATGTAAAGAAATTTCTCCTAAGTTAATCATCTCTTCTATTCCAAAATTATATCAGCACGCCGATAAGAATGTCAGAGCTGAAACAACTCAATTATCAATAACGCTTCGTTCATGGATGGGTGATGCTTTTGAAACATTGATCTTTGACGAGCTGAAACCCATTCAGCAAAAAGATTTGAAAGCTGCTTTTGAAAAGATTGAAGGAACTCCTCAACCAACAAGATTATTAAGATCAGAACAAGAAGCTAGAGCTGCAAAGGCAGCTGCAGCTGCATCTGCTTCTACAGAAGATGATGTTGAGATGGCTGATGTCTCTGCTCAAGGAAGTCAGGGAATGGATCCATTTGATTTGGTAGACCCAATTAACGTCTTAGCAGTTCTTCCTTCCGATTTAGAAGAAAGATTAAATTCATCAAAATGGAAAGACAGAGTTGAAGTATTAGAAGAAGTTAAGAAGGAATTTCAATCTGTCACTAAAATTGCGGAAAAAGATTATTCTGATTTTGTTCGTTCAATGGCTAAGTGTATGAAAGATGCTAACGTTCAAGTAGTCACACTTGCTGCCCAAATTACTGAGCAATTAGCTAAAGGTTTACGTTCTGGATTTCACAGATACGTTCCAATAATTTTATCACCTACTTTAGAAAGAACCAAAGAAAAGAAACAATCAGTTACTGATGCCTTAGCTGCTTTGTTAGATGCCTGTTTAGCCTGTAGTGGGTTCTCTGATGTTTTTGAACAAACTATATCTTATATGTCGCATAAGACTCCACAGGTTAAAATTGAAAGTGCAAAATTTTTAATTAGATCTCTGAAGAATACTACAGTTGCACCAAAAAAGAATGAAATTGAAGTGATTATGGATGTCTCGATGAAGCTGTTAAATGATCCTCAAGGTCCAGTTAGAGCTTTAGCTTCTGAGATTATTGGTACTTTGAAGAAAATTGTCGGTCCAAGAATGCTTAATATGTATATTGATAAAATTGATACTAGACATCACCAAAAAATTGAAGACTATTTTGAAGCCGCTGAAGTTAAAGCTGATGCCAATGCTGCTAGACCAGTCTCAAGCTCTGCTAAGCCAGTTGCTGCTGTTAAGAAATCATCATTCAATGATAATAA
This sequence comes from Wenyingozyma methylovora, assembly GCA_030570175.1. Taxonomy (NCBI): domain Eukaryota; kingdom Fungi; phylum Ascomycota; class Pichiomycetes; order Pichiales; family Pichiaceae; genus Wenyingozyma; species Wenyingozyma methylovora. The sequence goes on along the minus strand of JAJLVC010000002.1, from coordinate 613,365 downwards.
ACCTTCTCTTGGTGCAAATTCTTCAACTTCTATACCCTCTAAGAGGGGTCCTTCATCACCATTGAAGAGAAACGAGGCTTCAAGTGTCAACGCAAGAGGTAGTCTCACAGCAAGAAGCTTGAAGACTCCAACTATATCGAAGCCAAGCGCCATCAAATATCAAGCTACAGCAAAGACTGGTGTAGTTGGAACTTCTACTATGGGTGATGCTGATAAAGCTGAACTACAACAATTAAGAGCTGAGAAGTTATCATGGGCTAAAGCCGAAGCACAGATTCAAGAGTTGAAGGCTGAAAAGGATAGCCTCATGCAAGAGATTAATAGTTTGAGGATAAAGAGCGATCAATTGAGACATGAAGTTACTACTGCTACTTTGAGTGTTAAATCTAAAGAAACTCAAATACATAGACTCCGTGCTGACCTTGACTCTGCTAGAGCAAGAATTAATGAGTTGGAGAATAATACTGAGGTAAAGAATACTATGTTTTCACCAATAAGGACTACATCATTAATCGCATCTCCTAGTGGTAGAAAGGCTTTATCACCAGTTCAGACTAAAAGTCATTCAGATTTTGATAAAGGCTCAGATTTAAGCCGCAGAGTAAGTGGATTGTCGTTAAAATCTGATGACCCATCTAAGGAAAACACAGACAACACTCCAGCTTCTACATTGTCCAAGGGACTATATGAAATTGAATCAAATGGTGATTCATGGAAGAGAGCTTCTGAAGTGACTAACCAACTTAAGGCCAGAATTGAGAAGATGAGAACTAGAACTAGAAACATAGCGACAGCCACCACCGACTCTAAAGTGCTTTAGATCCCATTATCGATATATATATACCCCCTACTGATGAATGTTTCTATGTGCTTTATGTAACTATATACTTAATACAAGTTAAATACTATATGACATTGAGTGTAACGTTAAGTTAAAAGGAAAAGAGCACGCATTTTGAAAAATAAATCACAGGAAAAATCGATCCCAGAACTCGGGATTCATTCCATATTATATATAGCAACGTTTTCAATAATCTAATACACAAATGTTTCATATTAGCTAAGAGGTACAAACATGTAAGTAATGCTTCAGACATATATATACACACATATATACATATATTTTAATGAGATTCCCCCACTTGAAAGGTGTAGAGAGTTCAACAATAAAATTTGCAGTGAGTGGATGAATGAGTAACAATTTCGAGCAGTGTGAAAAATTCACCCACGCTGAATAGCTATAGCTAGTTTAAATCTTTTCACGATGAGATAAATCTTTAATACTTGTCTCATCTTGTTATACTAGGTATACACCAGAAACTGTATATAACCATAAACTAACAGTATGTCTTCCAAGATTAGAATCTTAGTTCCTGTGAAGAGAGTTATCGACGCCGCTTTAAAACCAAGAATTAACAAAGCTCAAACTGGTGTTGAGACTAAAGGTGTTAAATTCAGTATTAATCCATTCTGTGATATTGCTGTAAGTATATAAGAGAAAGTCATGTCAACACTTTGAGGATCGTTTACTAACTAGATCACAATACAGGTCGAAGAAGCCGTCAAAATAAAATCAGCAAACAAAGGTTTAGTTGAATCAATCCACGCAGTTTCAATTGGACCAAGTAAAGCACAAGATGTTCTTAGAACAGCATTAGCCAAGGGAGTAGACACTTCTACATTGATTGATGTAGGTGACAAAGAAGTGGAACCATTACAAGTTTCCAAGATGTTAAAATTGATAGCTGAAAAGGAGAAATCTAACCTTATTATTTTAGGTAAACAATCTATTGACTCTGATTCAAACCAAGTTGGACAAATGTTAGCTGGTTTATTAGGATGGCCACAAGCTACCAATGCATCCAAAGTTGTCATCGAAGGTGATTCAGTTACTGTTACTAGAGAGGTTGATGGTGGTGTAGATACCGTTAAGGCCGATTTACCAATGATTATCACTACAGACCTTAGATTAAATGAACCAAAGTTTGTTACATTACCAAAGATGATGAAGGCCAAGAAGAAGCCATTAGAAGTTATCAAACCAGATTCATTAGATTTCAAGATTGAAGATAGAATTGAAGTTTTAAAACTCGAAGAACCACCAGCTAGAAAAGCTGGTGTTATGGTTAACTCTGTTGATGAATTAATCAGTAAATTAAAAGAATTAAAAGCCATTTAAACGAGATAACTTCCGTATATAGATACTAAATAATGTTAAGGGGGACTTCTTGAGTTCTCTATGAAATGAAATAAAGTACAATACTCCCGAACTGTAACCGCCAAAGTAATTAGTTTTCATAAATGTTGTAAAAAAAAACACACACAGACAGTCTGTCGGAGCTTACCGTTTATGGAAAATTATTTTATTTATGTTTGGAGATAAAATAAATCGATGGAGTCATTAAGCGAACTGGTATATAGTTAAGTATTTTTCTTTCAATAGTCAAATGGATAATGGCAACAATAACAGCGGCATACGAATACATTGCTCCAGTTCTGGAAACTGTGACAAAGAGCAGTAAGCCATTGATCGTGGGAGTCAGTGGTCCACAGGGTAGCGGTAAGACATGGGTATCGACAAGATTATCAACAAAGATTAAGACAAATTTCCCGCATTTACATACTATAAACTTTTCAATTGATGATTTTTATTTAACTTATGAAGATCAATTACAATTGAGTTTGAAGAATCCAGATAATAAGCTATTGAGTGGTAGAGGACTACCTGGTACTCATGATCTTTCGTTCTTATTACAGACGTTTGATAAGCTATTGAAAAGAGAAACTGGGGTAAAAATTCCAAGTTATGATAAATCTGCATATAAAGGTAAAGGTGATAGATTTCCAGAGACCAAATGGTATAATGTGGGAAATGATCCAGTTGATGTTATAGTATTCGAAGGCTGGTTCAATGGATTTACAGCTATATCAGATAAAAATCTACTCATAAATAGATGGGAAAATATAAAATCATCAATTACAAAATTTGAAAATATCACAAATGAAAATATTATACAATTGAACGAACAACTTAAAGAATATTCCAAGATATGGAGATTATTTGATAATTTTGTTTATATGACAACAAATGATATAAATAATGTGTATACTTGGAGAATCCAACAAGAACATGATTTAATCTCAAAAGTTGGTAAAGGTATGAAGGATAGCGAAGTTATATCATTTGTTGATAGGTATATGCCTGTTTATTATCTCTATTATTATTCAATGGAAGAAAGTGGATGTGAACTTTGTTCTAATAGTTTGAAGATTGAGATCGATTTCACTAGAAAGATAACTAATTTAAGTACTCATTTATAAGTTTAGATTAAAAAACTTTTTGTACCTGTGCGAATTGTTGGAGTAGTATTTGTAATTTTAGCTAGTGCTTGTCTTCTTCTTTTGACTCTAGGTTTTCTGCCTTTGTTTTGTGGAATAACTGGTTCACTATTATTTTGAGGATTCTTTGATACCGAAGCATTCTTAAAGGGTCTACCTCTCTTTGGTTTTGCTATCGCACTTTGCGTCACATTCTCTGATTGTTCAAGTGTAATCACCTTATCTGTAAGTTTTGAACATACAAGATTTATTAATTCAATTTTCTCGTTAACTTTGTCTTGATTCATTTGAATACTCAACAACTTAACTTGATTTGACAATAATATATCTAATTTTTTATCTATACTATCAATTTTGTTGTTTATACTGTCAATTGAAGTATTCTGTTTTGCTGCTTGAGCTGAAATTTTAGTTATCGTTTTTTGCAATGTTGTGAATTTATCTATTATTATAGGGATTTCTTTAATCTTTTGAATTTTTTGATTTTTTGGATCTTTAAGATGTACTAGTAAAGCATTTGATACATTATGTACTATTGAGAGACACAGTTAGTATTGAAAAAAAGGGAAAAAAAACCAACTGATAATCACAACTCACGTTTTTTCAGATCCATAGTTTGTGAATCCCAGGAACTAAGGCTTGTGTTTATATTTGACAAGATTTTTGATATATCTTGACATGATTTGGTAACGTGTTGCTCTAATTCTTTGGACTTAGTTCTCAAATCTATACTCTCTAGCTCTAGCTTACTAGCCCATATCTCCAGCTCATTATTCTCTTCAAAATTGTCCTGATCTGACTGATTTGTCATAAAATCATCTCTGAAATCTTCTTCAAAATTATTTTTACTTGTTTTATCTTGTTGTGGGAACTGAATTAAATTATCTGATTCATTATCACTGGTGAAATCTGTGTCTCCATGAACCTGACTCCTTAGGTCATTAGATAAAGTTGATGAGTCCATTATTAGCCACTTCTGCACAACACTGTCTCCACTACTACACTCCAACTCTCCAGCAAACTCTTTGGTAAAACAAGTAATCTTAAGCCAATTCGAAATCTACCCTTCCAAACCCGTGCACCACAATAAAATCAAGAAACACACAGCCTGAACAAATTAAAATTATCAGAGATGATGGTTTATATGAGAGAGACTGTGTTTACATATATTTCAAGAGACTATCAGTTCTGCTCAGTTGGTCAACTACATGATATGTCGGCTCTTAAATTATTCTTAGAACGTAAGTATTCCAATATTATGCAGATTCATTCAGTTCAATTATACTAACAGTAACGTTTATTACAGAGAAAGTTAAAGTGATAACATCAGATGGTAGATTGATAATAGTAAGTATTTTTCAATTAAATGAGCCATATAGCTTCATACTAACGTATAATGTTGGAAACTACAGGGAGTGTTGGAAGGATTTGATCAAAGTACAAATATAGTTTTATCAAAATCGATAGAAAGAATATTTGATCAAGATGAAGATACAGAAGATATTGAATTAGGAGTAAGTGTAATTAGAGGTGATTCAGTGGTATGCATCGGTTCAGTTGATCAGGATATGGAAGATGAAATAGATTGGAGCTCAATACATGCCTCAAAGCTAAAAGGAACACTTAACCCACTTGTATCATAGAATTAATTAATGTATATGTAAATATTAAAATAAGTTAAAAACTAATAATAAAATTTTTTTATTCGATTGAGTTAATCTATATAAGTTAATCTTTCCTTGACTGTAGGTATGTTCATTTGTTTCATCTTTACAGCTAATTCTAATAAATAATCAATAGCTTCGTTATAAACTTTAGCCTTCCATACAGTTTCACCCCAAACGTAGATACCATGACGTCTAACTAATACTGCGGTAGTACCTGGGTACTCTTTGATAGCTTGTTGTAAAGAATCTGTTAAATCTTCTTCTCTTTCGGTGTTTTCAATAATTGGAATAACCAATTTATCTGAATACATTAAATTACCAGGAGCAGTAATCTTAGGAATTGCTTTAATTTGTTCTATTGAACTTATTTCGAATACTTTGTCGAATAACAAAGTAACCATGACAGCACTTTGTGAATGGGTGTGGATACAAGCACCAGCATTTCTCATCTTGTAAGCACTCATGAAAAGAGGTGTACAAGCAGAAGGTTTGTAAATTTGTGGAGTACGTAAATATTTTTCAGTTTCAAGAGACATGACAAACATGTTTTCTGGGGTCATTCTCTCCTTTTGAACACCACTTGGAGCAATGTAGATCAAGTCATCTGAACGAATGGATATACCACCACCAGTACCTGTAACCCAGTTGTTATCGTAGAATAATTTACATAATTCACAGATCAAATTAGCTGGGTGGTGTGGATCATTTGAAGTTATCAGTTTGTCGTTCTCAGGAACATCCTCGACAGTAGTCTCTGCTTTGGAGCAATTGCACGAACACATCTTGAATCAATATACACTAATACCACTAGCAACTATATATGCTAACAGATCCATTCTCTTCTCTTCTCCCACATGTTGAAGTAAAATTTAACAGAACTCTGATGTTCTCCCACACACTACTCTTCACTTTACAAATAAAACCAGTACACCAAGAAAATAAAATAAAATAAATTATTATAATTATTTCAAAATGAAGAAATTCCACATTTCTTCAAGTCACGTGAATTGAACTAAAAAATGAAATTTAGTTTAAATATTTATTTATCAGATAGATACACCCTTTGATTAGACAATTGTTGTAGTTGATTAGATAGATATTACTGAGATCTACAAGTTATACTATAGTACTATTATAATATATTTGCTTCAGATGTACAATCCTCACTAGATTTAATAGTTATGCTCAATCAGATATAATTACTGTACAATATATCTCGTTTCTCAATATATAAATATATCATTAATCTGGGGAAGCGATCAGCAAGTAAAGCAAACAACTATAGATATACACTGCACAATTTTTACATTACTACTACACGATCAATAAATTATATACATTTTTACAAAACGCCCAAAGGTTTGATTACTTGACTCCACATTTTATATATATTTGATCAACTTATAACAACTTATATCCACATCCACATTCATTCACCAATACTAAATTTTTCAATATTCTTTTACTTTACTATACTTACACTTACACTTACACTTATAATCTCATTCACATTTCATTTCATTTGTTCATTCTAGGAAAGTAGAATGCCAATATTCATAATTTGATTATTCTAATACACAGTTATGACATATTCACAATCTGAAATACAAAAATTGCTAGTGGATTTAATAAATTCATCAAAGCCAAACCCACAGAATGTTCATTCACCACAGACAAAAAATATAGATAATAGAACCACAAAGATAACACAGGAAGATTTAACATTCTTAGAATTGGCTAAAGAAGTTGTTAGGAAACATGAAAATAATATTGATCCAACTATTAAATCTATATTAGAAAGATTACAGTACTTTGATTCTCCACATGGCGGCGTACCTTTATCTCAAAGTATATCACAATCAACTGATAGTTCCATAGCGTCGGAATCGCATAATTCAGTATCAAATTTCAACGATATTCACGGATCAACTTTTAATTTTCCAGACTTAAATATAAACACTTTCAATCCATCAAATAGATCATCATCAAGACAGAAGACAACAACTACCACTTCTACCAACAATACTGAACATCTTGTACAGAACTTATCAGAAAGTATAAAGAGTTTAAATTCTGAAGAACAACAAGATTTATATAATAAGATATCAGGAATAATAAGTCATCCCCAACAATCACAACAACAGCAACAATCAAGTCTTGATATCCTTTTACAACAGTTACAATCAAATGATAATAATTATAAAAAAGTTAGCTCTAACAACTTAGATTTAACAAATCCATCAAAGTCACAGAAGATAAATTCTTCACAGACTCCAAATTCAATAATAAATGAAATCTCATCACAACAAATCTATTCATTATATCCAAGTACAATTCCTGGGAAAAACAATCCAAATACTACTCATTCTACATCACCAAATACATCTCTCCACACGTTCAATGATATCTTGAACAACAACAATTTATACAACCATCACACAACGCCTACAAACACAGCAGCTAATACTACTACAACAACACCATCTTCAACAGAGTCTCTATCTTCATCATCATCACAGTATCAAACAGTAAATGGAGAAAGACAGTACATATGCTCTACATGTTCAATGCAGTTCCGTAGATCTTCTGATCTCAAAAGACATGAACGTATACATCTAACTGTCCCTCCTAACATCTGTCCACAATGTCAAAAAGGATTTGCTCGTAAAGATGCATTGAAGAGACATATAGATACTTTAACCTGTAAGAGAAATAGAGAACGATTGTTAAAGAAGATGAAAGAAGAGGGTGAGAGTAATGCTGACCATGTTTAGCTCTTCATTCATTTATGTAAATATATATATATACAACATATTCTGTAATTAATATATTCCTTGTAATATATCACTCTTAAATCTATGAAAGTAGTAGTACTTACGTACTCCGCGGCTTCTTTCTGTGAGAATCGATTTTTCGTGGAGATAAATATTTTTGATTTGTATGTATGGGGTTGGTTGTCTTCCTTACTAGTATTAGTTACTGTTTATCGATTGATTAACATGACTGAACCATTCTTTAATAAAGCGTTCTCATATGAGTCGTTATCAGATGAATGCAAACAAAATTTGTCAAATATACCAGATTATCCATTAGATTATAATATCTTCATAATGAAAGGTATAAAAACAGCAAGATCCAAAGATGAAGACACTTTGATTTCATTCAGATCACAAATAATTGAAAGTCAACCGAGCTTGGAAGAATGCAAGAAGATGGGTGTTGGTGAAGATGGTCTATTATTCAATGGATTGACTAAATTAGACAATGGAAAATATAAGTTAGAACATACAACTACTGCAAATTTACAAGATAGATTACTTGGATTACTGATATTGGAGAGACATAAAAGAGATATTAAGATGCTTAACGACTTATTAGACAATAAGATTAATGCAATTACACTGAAGAATCCTTATATTTATGAAATTAAATCACCTATTTACAAAATGTTAGAAACTCATTTTTTGAAAGACCATGAAAGTAATTTCAGTAAATTTGCACTATTACAGAATATAGAGTTCAACTACGAGAATGATTTAGATGATAGAGACCAAGATTTCCATAACGATGAAGATTTAGTGTCGTTATTTGTTAAGAATAAAGATATTATGGATTTCTTGAAAGATTATGATTTTAACAACATGGATGAAAAAGTTATACTAGAGAATACCAGGAAGATGTTCAGCAACAGTAAAATCGTACAACTGATGATTCCCGCTGCTGCTTCATCCATCTTCAGTGAGTAGATCTATACCATATTATACTATCTAACTAATCCTTTATATTACATAATCATTTAAGTATTTACCCACTCATAACCATAAATTAACGCTCACTAAATTTTTCATTTTCGTCGAACTTTTTTTTTTCAATGAGCAAAGAGAAATTAAGAAGGCTATATAGTTAACTAAGTTATACATTCTCATTATCATCAATTTGATATATTATCTATATTATAACACTATATTACAATGCCTATCGATCCAGAAAAGTTAGCTAAATTACAAAAAGCTACTGCCAAGAAAGTTGGTGGTTCAAGAATCAAAGCTAAGAAGGTTAACAAGTCATCCGAAGCTGATGATTCTAAATTTCAAGAAGTTTTAAAGAAATTAAATGCTGAAACTTTAGAAGGTGTTGAAGAAGCTAACTTTTTCAAAGATGACGGTAAAGTCTTACACTTCAACAGAGTTGGTGTTCAAGCCGCTGCTGCTTCAAACACTTATGCTTTCACTGGTTACGCTCAAGAAAAGAACATTACTGATTTAATTCCAGGTATTTTACCACAATTAGGTACTGAAAACTTAGAATTATTACAAAAAATTGCTGAATCTTTCCAAAAGAACCCAGCTGCTTTAAATGCTTTAAAACAAAGTGCCAATGGTGAAACTCCAGCTGATGATGTTGATGAAGAAATTCCAGAATTAGTCGAAGGTGAAACTTTTGAAAATGAAGTTGAGTAAATAACTTGATTATAAAATAAATGAATATAATGCATTATCAAAAACTATTAATACCTTGTATATCAATCGTAGATTTATTGTATATTAGAAGTGCTGAATTACTACCACTACCGCTACTTCGTGTGTCATTCATACTAACTATACTTCCTCTTGGTAATAAATCATAGACGCGTCGGCCAACTATTTGTCGATCCATAAAGTAAGTGAACATATCTGATTCATAGACGAATGACTACTCTTCAGTGATATCTACCAACAGTGATACTATGAGGTACAAGTTTGTGCCTATAGCAAGCTATTCGGTAGACCATAATGATAAGTTATCATTTGATAACTCTCAACTACTCAATTATGCTATACCGAAGCAACAATTCAATATAAAAAATGGTTACAAGCAATACATTCCTACGACATTTAACGAAACAGATTCACAAATTACAGAGTTACTAAAGACAATAATAAACTTTGAACATGGTATGATACTGGACAGGCATCATTTGTTGGGTAAACTAGCCACTAAGAATGCAAAATATGTGACAAGTATTGGGTTTTTCAAAGACCTGGTCTTGGATAACTATGGTAAGCGTAGATATGTTGCTGTTAAATATCACGGACAGATATTTGTAACTTCTGTGAATACAAGAAAGGAACAAAATCCAGTTATCTCATTTATTGGAATCAAATTTGAACACGAATTGAAAAGTACATGGAGGGGTAATAAGGAGAAAATGAAACCACTGAAGAATAATAAAGATATATGTAAATCGATTGGAATTGCAAAGATATCGAATGAGTTAGAATGCATATGTTCTGCTGAAATTGATGCAGTAGAAAGTACTGGGGAACATGTTGAGATGAAAGTTACTCTATGTCTATATCCTATATCTGGAAAAATTTTACAAAAGATGTCTGATATACAATATTTACATTTTTTAATGGAAACTATAAGTAATATTGAGACTAAATTAATTAACTGGGTTTTACAATGCATTTTTGCAAATTGTGAAGTTCTTGTCATCGGATTAAGAAATTCATCATTTCAAGTTTTCAGTGTAAGAAAGTTGAGACTTAAGGCTTTGAATAAATTCATTAATAAGAGTAATAGATTTGATATGAAAGTTTCTTCAGCTTATGAAAAATTAGAATATAGATTAGAGTATATTTATAAGAATATACAAGAGGGTCAAGTTTGTGATATTGTGGCTACTTCTTCAGACCCTAAGATCTCAAAGTTGAGCTATCCAAAGAGTGAAGATTTTCGTAGAAAGATACTAGTTCCTGATTTTGTTAATTGGAGAGAACTTGGTACTGTTCCAGATTATGTTACTGCTGTTGACCAAACCAGTACTCCATTAGACCCACATCAAAAATCAATTGCTACAATTACTCCTGATCCTCACCGTCCTACCAATCACACAACTACAAAACCCACTAGCAATTTTGGAAACACTTTTGTTTCACAAAATCCACCAATACAAGCTCAGGACAACCAACACAACTATTCATATACCCTACCTAACACGAATGCTCATTCTAATAGAAAAAGCAAAAACAGGAACAGAAATAGACATAGAAATAGAAACAGACAAAAGAATAGTTCAGCCAATGATAATGATAATAGTGAAGAATTTTCAACTCAGAATTATTACAATTACATATGGGGTTTACCATCAAAAACGCTTGCATCGCTCACAAAATCAATAGAGATAATACCTATACTTAGGTTGACAATATACGGTATAGCTACAGTGGTTCTGCTAGAATGGTTAATTATACGGCCGTTATCTTTTTTGGGTATCATTGAACCATGATTGTTTACAATTTTGTAGTCGGCTAAAATTTCCCGAAACTTAAATTATTATTTCACGTGCAATCTATCAACAATGTTAACTCCTGTTCATCTGTGTCAAGTATTTAGATAGTGCGTGGAGTAATTGGAAGATTTGATCCGTTATATTAAGAAATAGTATGTAATAACGGAAATAGCAGACACTAATTTTAAATCCGGATCTTCTTTTTAACTAGTAGCACATAACTTGTATTCTGTCTTAATATTCAAATGACTCCTTAGAACATGAACATCTAAAGGCGGTGAATAGAACCTCGATGTTGAATATCTTCGCATAATAACTTATAATTATGAAACGACTCCCCTGAAACAACATTTCTCTGCACCTTTTGGTGACTATTTACCATATTGAGGTCGATCGTCTATATAGTATATTTGTTTCAGATAATTTAATTTTTTAACAATATATGTGTTTCAGATAATTTAACAATATATATATATATTTGTTTCAGATAATTTAACAATATATATTTGTTTCAGATAATTTAGTATTTATAAATGTATGTAATCCCACTAATCGTTATATCATATTATATATACACTGGTAGTGACATCTTTATTGACATCTAGCTTGTTATGAAAGAAGTAGAGTGCTATTCCAGATAGCATCAAGTACAAGTGTTATGTCTCGTCGAGGATATTAATCTACTTTCGTTTCACCAAGTATACGTTTACGTATCTTCGATCTTGGGGAACCGGTGGAGGTTAGTCTCGTTTCCCATATAGTTGCTTAGATTACATACTTATGGCATAATACCCGAATTAGAATACTTATATTGAACCCTATCTAAAGTCATACAAGCTATACACTTTGTTTATTAAACTTACTACTTGATTATTATATCAACTGATTTAACTTGATTTGCTTTGATAATTTTTGAGACTCTTTCATTATTAGTTACTATAGACCGTTTATAAGACCATACACTTATTCAATTAGAGTATAGACGAAAAGAAAAACACACTGAACTCTATCAGTTCAAAAATTCTCCCTAGCTGATGAAATTTCCTTTGCCTTTGAAGTACCATTTGTAATGTATTCAAATGATATAGCAAGCAAATATATATTGTTATAAAGCTGAAAGAATTTTGGCTATATGAGGCTTCCATTGGGCTGGACGAACCGATTTTCCGCATTCCTTTTACTATAACTTTGAGAGTGTTATAGTTTATATATGGATCAAATCTTTCTTTAAGATGATCAAATACTTGCTTTATGGGCATCGGAGATTCATGTATAGACCATTAGAATTTCAAAGCTTCTTCTTGCCAGTATACACGATTAGTGGTACTATCTTGACGAGTAATGGGATCATGATTTGTACCCAACTCTTCATCATTAAGTTCACTGGGAGCTGTACTAGCCTCTGGCGGCACCGATAAATCATTTTCAACAAAAGCGGGATCACCAAAGTCCGTATGATCAAAATTAATCTCTGGACCACTAGGAGAATTAGCCTCTAGTGACATCGATGAAAATTGTTCAATAAAACCAGGATCACCAAACTCCATATCATCAACATTAGTTTCTAGACCACTAGTAGAATCAGTGTCTAGAGTACCAGGAGAATTCGTATCTAGAACACTAGGAGAATTAGTCTCTAGCGACATCAATGAATCATCTCCCCGCTTAGTGTTCATGTGGGTATTAAAGTTTGCAATAACTTTAGAGAATAACAGAAATATTAGGCCAATAAACATAATTGCGGATACAACAAACAAAAAAGCTCTAACACTTTCTGGCAAATATGCATCGACACCCACATACTGGAAAGAAGAAGCATTGAAATTTTACTAGTCTGTACATGAATCTTCAATGCCTTCAAAGCAAGTATTTGATCATTTAATAGAAACATTTGGTCCATCGATAAAGTATAACACACCCAAAAGTTATATTAAAAGAACAAAAATAAACATACGTTTGTCCAGCCCGATGGAAGTATAGCCAAAATCCTTCTTGTATCGATAATTTTGCAGAGTCCTACAATAAAGAAGCTGAATATTTTGCTCATACTACCACCAGTACCACTGGTTTTATTACTGGGCTATA